>JARUHE010349759.1:0-10118 GCA_031471125.1 Archaeomysis grebnitzkii | reverse complement strand
AATTTTTTTTTTAAAGTTACTGAATGAATCATAGCGAGACATTGGAACCGTCCGGTTCGTGGATTACTAGTTTTATACTTTTACAACAAATGTAATATTTGTTTGTCTGCCATCCTGTCAATAATATATTTATGTTCTTTTCTTTATCAACATGGCCGAGAGTTTAGAAGTGGTCCTTGACCAAACAATTTTTAAGTGCATAGCCTACTGAGTCTTGTCAACTAACTTCAACTATTACTTAGAAGTTTACGTATTCATGCATTAAAGAATATTTAAATTTGATTGAAATTCAATGTGTGTTTTTAAAATTCGAAGAATTTTTACATGTGGATAACATACAAACCAATGTTAATTCCAATTAAACCAAATTTAGGTGCAATTTCATATGTAATTTGTGCAGTTTTTATTTCTGCTAATTAAGATAAAAGAATGTGACTTGGATGTTTTTTAAAAAAATATTTACAAAAAACTTCAAAGCTGATGTTTTTCTTTCTCTTTTTTTTATAAATATTTGTATTTTTATATTCCCCCAGTGTAATTATTTACAAATTTCCAATAAAAACAAATGTCAATGTAATTGTTTTAGGAGACAATTTTAACATTCAAATAATTATTTTTTTCTTATTCCAGGCAACACTGTCGTCGACGGCGAGTTCCGGATAACCAACGAAAACTTTTGGCCGGATTTGGCCGACCCTGTGTCAGAGGCCTACCTCGACCTCACTTCCGCCATTGAAGAGGAGGTTTGTTGAAATCGTTTTTTGTTTACCATAATTGTAAGGTAAGAACGATGGATACTACAGATCAGCGGTTCGAAACCAGGTTTTCACACTGAAAATGCTTAACTAACTTTGTATGCCTAAGGTAGTGAAAATTGACATCACATTGGCTAATCTTTGTTAACAGTGCACACTTATTTGTTGATTCAATAAACTTTCTTGTGTTTAAATCAAAATCGTATCACATTGGTACAGTGTGATACAATTTTGATTGAATCACAAGAAAGTGTGTACTGTTAACAAAGGTTAGTCAGTTTGACTATCTTGGACATAAAAGTTAGTCAAGTGTCTTCAGTGCATGGCCTGGGTGCAATTTAAAGGTGCCCAGAGATGGAATCTCCAAATGTCTAATTTTATTATTTTTACCACCAGATGCCTTATTAATAAGATGACTTTATTGTATGTGTTCAAAAGCAGATAAACTTTGAGCACAGTTTGTTAAATACAACACACTTCCTATAGTTATTTATAATATTTGAAACTAACGTTTGATGAAAATTGAGCCGCTTTTGGACACCTATATTTTGAAACTGATGTCTTATTTGAAGATTCAAACTTTTTTTATCTAAACTTGAAACCTTTTTCCAGATGGACAAACTGTTTCGTGTGTCAGTATGGTCACGGGAGTATAACCACAGCCGCGTGGCGGGTCTATCAGAAGGCTCGTTGGTTGTGCGGGTGAAGCTCTTCCTCAACGCGCCAGACGACGCAGCCGCCAAGAAGCTCGGGTCGGCGTTCCTTCGCGGCCTCCACAACCGCCACAGCCAGGAGTGGCTGGGCAGGTTCTCGGTCGACATCGGCTCCATTCGGTTCGCAAAGTTCCTCGAGGAGGGAGACCCGGCTCTCACCGCACCTGTTAGCGAAGCCACGCCCACTCCGGC
The DNA here is from genome assembly GCA_031471125.1 of Archaeomysis grebnitzkii. Lineage (NCBI taxonomy): Eukaryota > Metazoa > Arthropoda > Malacostraca > Mysida > Mysidae > Archaeomysis > Archaeomysis grebnitzkii. The sequence continues at coordinate 8,458 of JARUHE010349759.1, read as the reverse complement.
ACCCACACCGCCCCCAATACGGACCTCTCGGCCCGCACTAGACGTGGGTTGGGGCGCATGGGGGGCATGGTCTCAGTGCTCCCCTTGTGCGCCGCAGTATGACCAGATCCGGACCCGGGAATGTCGTCTTCAAGGGGGGCGAGGGCTGCTGGTGACCAACCTGGAGCCCTGTCTGCCGAGAGACCTGCAGGGCGCTTTGGCCGACGGTGGTGGCGACATGGAGACGCGACCTTGTCAGTGCGAGCACACGCGCGTGCGCACCCACCAGGGTCATCATAACCACCACGCCGCCCACACCACCACCACCACAACGCCAAGTCCCCCCATCAAGCCCAGGGACGAAGTATACATTGACGAGGTGATTGAAGAGGATTACGACGACGAGACGAACGACGGTGGGTTTAGTAGCTCTATTTTTGATGTTTTGTTTTGCCTTGTAAATAGTTGCATCACCGATCACTTGTTGCTTATGCTGCATTTCATCAGTTTTAGTGTTTGAACATTAATTACACTTTTTTTACATTTTTAAGTCAGAATTTTTGCGTATATTTTTAGATTTTTCGAAGTGCATTTAATGAAATATTTTTTACTTTTACTTGTGTAGCTTTTGGCTTTTTTTATTTATTTTTATTTGTGTTAATTCCCGCAACAGAGGAGCGAGAGTGTCTCCGGTGTGCCCCGGGCGAGGTTTGCGTGGCCCTGTGGGGGGCGGTGAGCCCCTCATGCCAGGCGCCCCGTGACCCCGCCGACCCCACCGGTTGCGGTGGCCTGTGCAGTCAGGGTTCCGAGGTGTGCCGTGCGGGGGGCGAGCGGGGCGCCTTCCGGTGCCACTCTGCGGCACAGTGCCTTGCGGATGAGTGGCGCTGCGGCGACGGACTCTGCATCCCGAAGGCGAAGCGATGCGACGGACACATGAACTGCTACGACCACACCGACGAAATGGCGTGCCGTGAGTCTCTCGGGTTGTCTTGGCACTTTCGTTGATGGTTGGGGGAGGGGGGGGGGATGTTGAAAAATTGAGATAAGGGGGGGCTGTTGAAAAAGGGGGTGAGGGGAAGGGGGCTGTTGAAAAAGTGAGAGTATAAGAAAAGGGAATACAATGAAGAGGGAACACATTTGGGTGGTTGTCTCTTTTTTAACATTTTGTAAATTAGATTCTCAGTTTTTCAGTTATCTTAAACATTTGATTGACATTTTCGTTTTGTTTTAATAGAAACAAATTGTTGTTAAGCATTAAGGTTGCAATTGCATTTGTCCAAATCATTTAGTCAATTGACTCATCGTTTGATTCAGTTGCTTGGGTGTTTGTTTTGAAACTATCGGTTTGCTGGACCTCTCGCAGCTGTTTGGTTTGGTCAACTAATCGAAGTGACTTTAAACCACTCTAGTCCTACTGGATCAGGCTATGGGTGCATTTCAGCACATTCACCATGTGGTGTAAAACAATTTCCATTCGCCACATCTGATTTGGTCTGAAGATTTTCGTTTATCTAGATTATAAAAAAATGCATTGAAAGCTTTTGATTTATTTTGACATGGTTTGTTGTTATTAAAAAATATGGTTTCGCCACATGTTCAGAACATTATTTTTCTTTGCATCTCTGAATTGCTGTATTCTCTCATTAAACTTTCTGTTTTTTTATTTGCTTTTTATTCATTTTCTAAACAATTTTGGGAATTACATAAAATACAAAAAATATAAAAATGGCAAACTGCTTAACAACATAATAGTTCTATTAAAATATGTTCATTATTATGTGTGATGGATTTTATTTTTTGTTAAACTACTGCACCTTTTAGCCTCACAGAGTAGTGTTGTCTTCATCATCTCAGTTTGTATAGCTGTGGGCGTCGTCATTGTTGTTGTCTGCAGTCTATATTTTGAGGGTTAGAACAAAAGTTGTTTATTATGAGCTCTTAATTAATATTAATAGGCGTTTTTTTCTTCCTGAATTTTTATTTATTGAGCTCTAATTTATTTATTGTTTTTTAATTTGCTTTGTAAATTGCGTGCCAGGCAGAGATCCACATTTGGCTTGTTGGAAATTTTGAACCTCAATAAATCAGATCAACCCTAACATTTTTTTTTATTTTTATTATTTTTGTTTATATTTCTGTTGATTTTGTTTTATTTGTATTTGTTTTTCCCCATTTTCATTTATTTATATTATTTTTTGGTAACAGAGTGTGGCATCGGTGAATTCCAGTGTGGCAACAACACGTCCTGTCTTCCACTGGCCGCAAAGTGCGACGCCAAACTCGACTGTTGGGACGGGTCAGACGAGGTCAATTGCACTGACCGTAAGTTGCCTTCGTCCGTTGGGAAAGGTCAGAGGATGATGCGAGCCTACCTTTATCTTTCTAATCTCTTTTTCTTCTAATCTTTTGGGGAAGGTCAGAGGATGTTATGGGTCTACATTTGCTTTATCTTACTCTTAACTGTTTTACAGGTTCTGTTGGAAGTAGAATTGGTTTTCAAGTATACTTATATTATTTGGGGTCAAGGTTTGCTGAGATGTTGTTAGGTTTTGTTAGTTTTAGGTATTGTTGTAAAAAACAAACAATTTGAAATTCAAAATAACTTCATTACAGATTTGTACATTTTTTATTTTTAAAAATAAGTTAAGGCTGATTGTCTTTTGGATTTGTTTTCATATTAGATAAACAATTTGAATTATTATTTTCAATTAATTTTTTATCAAATTTTGTATTTATTCTATTTTTAAAGGATTGAACATTATTTTTGAAATTATTTATTTTTATTTTTTTGTTCTCATTTTAACTTTGCATGGAAATTGATTTTAGCTAGTTATTGCTTCACATTAGTCCTGTTTTTCTTGCCATTTTTGTTTCAAACAAACTGCACCATAGTCTATTTTTTACTTTACAGTATTATAGAACCATTTAACAAATACTTTCGTTGAAATAATTGTTTTATCTCTTTTTTATTGTGTTATTAAATATTTATTTAGAATTATTTTTTATATTAATAATGTTTAAAAATGTTTAAAGTTCTAGCGAATTTTAATCATTTTCATAGCTGATGAAAATCTGACAAGAATCATTGATAATATTTAAAAGGAGAGACCAATTGTATATTTTTTATTTTTTGTTCTTAGATTTCTAAATTTATCTTTCTTAACTAACACATATTAACTCAACAATTTAAATTTGTTTTTAGATATGCCTAAAAATTATCATTTAATTGTTATTGTTTTTTGCAGTGGACAATGGATCTTCAAACTTTGGAACGGGACCAGGCTGGAAGTCGGTTAAGGGTGAGAGAACAAATCTGCAAGGGTTACAAGACAATTTAAACCCAACAAATTTTCCAGGTATTTCAAAATACTGTTGTTGTCATTTGAGTTTTATTTTCTATTTTGCAAATGTTTTGTGGTAGGTAAATGGAAGAACTATTAATTCCATACAAACTATGTCCAACAATGTTTGATGTATGGATTATATTTTCTCAAACATTGCGTTTTAAAAGTTTTTGAAAAGAGTCAACATATTTTTTAGTTTCTATATTACAGATAATTTTGTTCAAGATGAAGAACTGGTATAACAATTTAAACATTCTAAATAATGACTGGAACACACATCATCCAAAAGCAAAACTAAGAAAGAAGTTTTTTAGTTTTTCCTTAAAAATGATACAGAGGATCATGTTTAGTTCTCTCCGACAAGTCGTCCACACCTCACATAAAACATTTGAAATCCTAAGATCCAAGATACAAAGGTTGTCCTAATTGTTGGAGAATCAATACATTTGGAACGATCCTATGTTCGTTTGCCCATGTGTTTTCCATCCAAGGTTTCTTGACTCCACCACAACCAGGTTCTGTCGCTGCATATGTGAAGTTGCATCAACTGTTCACACCGATGCTGTACTTTGCCTATCACATCCTTGAATGTTTGACATCAGTCTGTGATGTATGAAATGACATCAAATTAAAAGTGACTAATTTCATCATTCATGCAGGTCTTATGGTTTTGGTTAACCTGTCCACGGCAGACAAATTCAATCAGTAATTCCTTATTGACAGCTTCAGTAGCTTCAATTGTCCCTGCGGTGTGTCCCTCACTTTTACTATTGTTTATTATTATTAAATTAACTTCTACCATTTTATGTTTGTAATTCAATGTTTTTTTCGCAGGAGCATCTCAGCTTCCACCCTCTGTGCTGACAGGCGGCCGCATCGTCACGTCCCTCATGAACAGAACAGCCATCGGCTTGTCTTCACTGTCCCACAGGGAACGAGAATTGCTGTCCTAAATTTTTCGTTTCTTGCAAACTTGGTAGAAATAAAATATTATTTGACATTTTTTATAGAAAATATTCTCAAATTTTGATCCATCCAGAACTAAGATTAAAAAAATTGTAAATTTATTTTTCTCATTAAAATTAAAAAGTTTTGGAAAAATAATTTCTGAGTCTGTGAACAATTACTAAGAATAAGATATTTAAATTGAAAAATGTTTTATTATGAAACAAAAATTATTTTTTGAACACTGATTAGAAAAAACTTTTGTAATATTAATGAAAATCTTGTTTTTAACAAGTTCGAATTTTCATTCTAACAGAAAGTTGTGAAGTTTGGTCGTCCAAGGGTGATTTCGAGCTGTGTTGAGTGCCACGAAATTCTTTTCATTCAAACTAGGAAATTCGATGTAATAAAATTTGATTTTTGTACATAAGTCATTAATGATTAAAATGGAAGAGTTCTGGAGTGTCGCTCAACACAACTTGCGGATGTTTTGAATTCTAGAAAAAAAAAGTTATTCATTACATTTATCAGAGAATTCTATTTTTGTGGAATATCCAATGCCTGTGAATACGTTTGAACATAATTGTATTATATTTAGATGATTTTATATTATTATTAATCATAGTAAAGTGATATTAGAGTCAATTCTGTATAAAAATAATATATAATATGTATGAATAAATTTGTACAGTATACAGTGAAATAAAATGTGTTAGAATGTTTTAAAGATGTTTGAAAAACTATTGTTGTGAAATGTTTAACAAAAATAATTATCTGAAGGACTAATAGTTGGATGCTGATGAGGAGAGGAACAGTAAAAGGAAGAGAGAGAGATTTTTGTATATCTAGTTGTGAATTACCAAAGATTTTATGTATATTTGTTAATAAGGCCTTACAATGAGAATGTTATCTAGTCTATTATTATTATTATTATTAATTATTCTCTTTTTATTAATCATTTTCCTCAACCAACTCCATCTTTAATGTTTAAACTCACTTACATTTCCTGATGATATCGAAATTGGTTTTTTAGTTAATTCTGTCTGATTAAAAAAAATTGTTTATTACATAATTTTTTTCTCTTCAATTCACATTACATTTTTGTGTTAAATTTTCCGACATTTTATTTAGTTCCGATATTATTTAAAAATGTTATTTTTGTACTGCCTAAATTAATGTTTTAGTTATATAATTTTAGTAATAATTAAATGTGTTAATTAAAAAGTTATTAACTGTTATGTCTACATTTAAATTTAGATATTATATAATGGGTTAAAACATATCCTTATGTGTGAAATTCAATGTGGAATTGATGAAAATATTTTTGAAATATTACACATGCAGTGCCATTTTTCTCATGATTATTATTGAAAACTTTTTTTAGTTTAAGTTTATAAAAAGTTGCCAAAAAGAATAAAAGCTTTTTTTTTCAAATGGTAACATTCCGAAGCTATGACAATGGAAAAGTTTGATTTTCATACAGAATAAGATAGTCTGAAGCTATGATTGAAAGCACTTTTTTGAAATTTGTTATATATAAACAATTTAATCAAATTTATAAATTTTTCATTTTTATTGTCAATAGATATTTTCTTTGTCAACATAATTTGTCTGCTTAAGTTTATTTAAAAAACTTGTTTAAAGTAAACTTCCATGGCAGTAACAGTAATTGGCACATCGGTGTGATAATAACAAAGCACAATTGAGTTGAACAAAATCTTTCAAAATTCTGCTTAAATCATTTCATGTTTGAAAAAGGCATTTCATTTGTAATATTCGCCACACTGCTCAATGGACACCAATTCCCCAGCGGTGCATAAGCTGTCCAATATTGTAATGCAAAGCTGCAAAAAAAACTTGAAACTCACTCATATTTGAAATTACAAAAAAGTTCTTTATATCAGGAATTCTTTTTATTGTTATGGCATTTTTTACTTGTGTAATATAATTCTTTTTTATTTATTTGTAATTCTTTTTTAAATACTTTGAAAAGTGTTTATAATGTTTGTTTAAAACTCATAAATTTTTTTTTACTTTAATAGATATTGTATCATTTTCCTTGTTTCAAATATTTAACACAAAGCGTTATTTTAAAAGGTATTAAGGATAATTGAACAAAAAATGCATTTTTGGGTGAATGAAAAACTGCATTTTTATGGGCTAGTAATCTATGAGGATTATAACCTTATTATTTATCTATATGATCTTTCCAAACAAGAATGTGCAGCGCTGTGCATTGGCCTGTTTCTATATATATTTTTTTTTAAATATTTATTATTTGGTCCCAATAGACCAGGCTATGGGTGTAATGCACATTCACCGCCGCTTGCCAACAGCACCTGGTGTTCCCAGACGGTCAACCATCCAAGTACTAACCAGACCCAACGTTGCTTAACTTCACTGATCATACGGGAAGCGAAGCGGTGTTTCAACGTGGCCAAGGCCGTTGACTTCTATATATAATAAATCAATCAGTTTTAAAAACACAGAATGTGGATATTTTTTATTATTATAATATATTATACAGCACATTAAATTCCTCTTGAAGAAAAAACATTCTTCTAAATAAAAATGTTTGATATCCTATCATATTTATAACACTGAATAACATTCAAGTGTACAAAAGTTCATAAATGCACGGAATAAAAATACCCTATGTGTGGTGAACCAACCAATGAATGCAACATTAATCAACAATCCATAGTATCTACTATTTACTGTAACTAATATTATTAACTTGACGTTTGTTGTATTGAAAGAAATTTTTAAAGAAAAGAGATGATATGACCAAATGTCAAAATACGAAACTTCACGTTTACTAAAACATCAAACATATTGAAATAACCAAATTATTCTTGTAGGGAGATAATAACAAACCCCAACCTAACATTGCTCTTATGTCCATGAAAATCACGGATATACCTAGATAACCCAAGTTTTCCTAATGAAAACACACTCGAAAAACAAATATAACGACGCGAATTCTTATTGTGCATGCATACACATGTCCTTTAGATAATGTTTTCTTGGGAAAAAAACTCCTTATGGTGAGTGAAGTTCACATTTAGATTCCAAAATAGCATGAAAGGAACTAAAATGCAACATTTGATCTTTCATATCGGTGAGTTATCCATCCTAACAGAATAATTGGCACAGGGCTGCCAGAATACCCCGAGCTTTTTAAAGATGTAATTTCACAACAGATAATTAAAGAGTAACTAAGAAAATGTCTTGACTATAACCCCAAAGAAAACTAAATTTGTATAATTAGGTCAGACATCGACGGTTTCAACATGTTTGGCAAACATGCAGAGGTTGTTATGAACTCGTATTGCTCACCTTTTCATTTTGTTTCATTGTTATACAAAAGTCATAAGCTGTTTAACACCTAATTTTTCAAAAATGAATATAATACAGAAAGTATAAGTAGCCGAATTAAAATATACTTACAGTGTAGCATTTATTAACTTATCCCAACCTTATTGATAAGAACAATTAAAAATATCATATACTGTATGTGTGTAATTAATATATGTAGTAAATATAGTATATGTAGTATATATCTCCTTTGATGCGTACACGATTAAAAATATCAGACTAATTACTTCACAATTATTCTCCTAATATAATATTTCATATTTATTGAAAACAACTTAACTCATACTAAGCAAACTTATAGTGTTATGAATGTACGTCATTTTTGTCGAGCAGGCATAGCAAAGCTCTACATAGGTGTAGCAATTTCGAGGTCGTCGTCGTCGTTGGTGATAGACAATGACTTGAATGTTTATGTATCATCTAAATTATTAAAAGTTCATTTCATATAGTCTTGGTTATTAGTTTTAATATATTAATTAATAGGGATGTGGCATTGTGCATATTGCATATATGCAGTAACTTGCATGTATTTCAAGAGCATAAAATATGCACGTGTACATATATGATAACCGATAAATATGCACAACTTGGTCAACTTTGAACATAGAACTGTCTAGCAGCGTTGCCAAATTGCTATGACTAAGACCTTTATAAATATTCTGTATAACCTTGTTAAATCACGCAATGATTGTGTTTTTGTAAAGTTATATTTTTATTTATGTCTTAGGCATGAACAGATTGTATTAATGCTTCACATATTTATGGCAAGTTTTCAATGGAATTGAAATAAAAGAAAATTCAATTAAACATAA
>JARUHE010349758.1:0-18191 GCA_031471125.1 Archaeomysis grebnitzkii | reverse complement strand
GTGATTGGTCATCGTTCCACACAGAAGCAATGCGCATAAAGCAGTTATTGATAAACAACAACTTTCCAAATAACATAATTGACCAGCATATCCAAAAATTCTTAAATAACCAAATAAATTACAAAAAAAATTCTATAGAGAAAATTAACATCAAGTTTTATATCTATATATATATATATATATATATATATATTTGAAACATAATTTATTTTTCATAAATATATATTCTGAAAGAACATACTGTATTATTTATTAATCAGACTTGAATGGAATTCTTGAAATAAGAATCATTTAGTTTTCTTATGTGTTTTGTTGCAAACAAAAGTAAAAACTTGACGAGATTTCAGCTGAATAGAAATTGTTGGACGGAGTTGTATCAAATTACTTCTTTCAAAAAACTTTTTCACCAAAACTACAATGTTGCAAGATTTCAATATTCTTTTGGCTAACTCGGACTTTTCATAACTTATAATTACGTCGTTATTTTTTGTTTTACACACTATTTTTCTTCCCTTGTACAAACTTTAATGCCGCGTATTGTAAGAAAATAATTAATATTGCTCTGCAGTTGCACACATTAATGGATTAAACATCACATCCTTGGAGACTTGACTAATTAAAAGTAAATAAAATAAAATAAAATTTGGTCTGACACATGAGAGCAAATAACATTTATGTTTTTACATGGAAAATATTTAATATTAGTTTGTCATCCCCGGAGATGGAATCTCATTTTGCATGCAAAGATCAAAGAATGGAAGTAAATATTCTTACGAGAAAAATTCTATAAAAAAAAATTCTTTCACAAAATACTTTTTGAGAAACACAAAAAATCTCCGCTTTTTGGATGTTTTCATGGAAGAGCAAACTGAACTTTTTGCAGCACTCTCATGAATACATTTCATGGCAAGTCTTTAACATTTTTCTGAGCAGCAACTTACCCATACCGAACCATGATACACTTTTTTTACTTTAGTATTTTTCTGAGTAACACCTTACCCATACCAAGCTATGATACGTGTTTTTACTTCAACACTTGTCTGAGTAACAACTCACCCATACCGAACCATGATACACTCTTTTACTTTAATATTTGTCTGAGTAACATCTTAACCATACCGAACCATGATACACTTTTTTACTTTAATATTTGTCTGAGTAAAATCTTAACCATACCGAACCATGATACTTTTTTTTACTTTAATATTTGTCTGAGTAACATCTTAACCATACCAAACCATGATACTTTTTTTTACTTTAATATTTGTCTGAGTAACATCTTAACCATACCGAACCATGATACATTTTTTTATTACTTGAACTTTTGTTTGAGTAACATATTATACATACTGAATCTTGATATAATTCTTAATTACTTTAACAACCCATGATACGCTTTTATATTACATTACATACGCCTGAGTAACATATTAAACATACTGAATCATTATACGCGTTTTTTTAAACAATGGAAAAACAGTGGTATGATTTGTTATTAAAATGTGGGTTTGATTTCTTGTCAAAGCTCTCAATTTTATAATATTTTTAAGAGGCATTAATTATGAAATTAGTTGTATGCCCTTATATTATAACAATTGTAATTAAATTAAAGTCTTTCAATAGCTTATAGCCTTATGAGTAATACAAAGGAAAATTTCATATATACCCTAATGCCTTTCAATGAGTCCACTTGATATAAAAAACAAAATTATTAACATTTCTTCAACAGGTTATAGATAATAAGGCAAGAAACCAACTCACGTCAACTCAAATCATAGAACCCATAAAAAGGCAAATCCAAGGACCCATAAAATAAGGAACCGAGATAAAAATGTGAAAGAAAATGTTGCCTCGGTTGAGGGGAAAGAAAAATAAACAACACCGAAGATAAGGTCAAAAAAAATAAACAAAGTGAAAACAACGAACTCAGATCTCATCACCTTTGACATCAGCATCGAGTCTACTCAACACCATTTTATTTCATTTTTGTCTTAAAGAAATTTTTGTTAACAAACAACGAACATAATATTAATGATAATTTTTACATCAATACTAATAAAAATAGATTAATGCAAACATAAATAATAATAATAAAAATAAAAATAAAATTTATAAGTAAATCCATCAAAAAAGAAAAAGAAATTATAAAAACAAAATCGTCAATACATTATCAAAAAATATAAATGATGTAAATACCAAAACTAACATGACAATAACGTATGAAAAAACATCATATCTAACAACCATAGACATAATATATTAACTTTATTGGTGATAACAACATTGTTAGAGTATACCAAAAAATAAAGATTATATTAATTAAATTACAGACATTTTCGAACCAATGGCACTTGTTGAAAACAAAATTTATCTAAGAAACAAATGTAATATGATTTTATGAAAAACTATAATTCTTTCATCTTTCAAGATCTTCGTCCATTAAATTAAAATACCAGTTTTTAATGCAAATTTAATTGTCATGCATAAAAAATATAAAATATTTATTTTTGAAGAAAAAAATATAGACGGACATTCAAACAATTTTTTGTTAACACTGAATTCATATTTAAGAAGAAATAGAAACTTTTAAAAGCTTATTGCAAAATGAAAACCCAAAGAGGGCCACCCGCGTTGCAAGACATGAAGTTGATATTTAAAATATTAAACAAGCTTTTAACATCCATTGTTTGAATATATCATTTTTTTGCTTAGCAATTCTATCTTTCTCAAAGAATTTATATATATAAAAAATTTTAATGAATTTTTAATATATATACACTGAATACAAACATTGTAGTAGTATTTTTTAAATATAAAGATAAACTTTTAATTTGTTAATATAAGCATACCTTTACAAAATATACCAAATCAAATTTTAAATAAACATAAAAATTATTTTCCATTAGTTAGCTCTGAAATATAACTCAATATATTATGCATTGAGATGAAAAAATAAATAAATAAATCAGAGTTTTTGTTTATTCAAGATTTAAAATATCAAATAAATATTTCAGATAAGTATGTTGCATTGTTAGAAATGAATTTTCCAGTGAAGGGCCTTTTGTATGTAAAATAAAAAAAATCTTACATGTTATAAGAATTGTTAGAAATATTTTTCCTATTTAAATTTATTGTTCAAACATTTGAGTGGCATTTAAAGAACAAAACAACTATTTTATTATTATTCATATAAACTTTTAAGGTCTTATTATTTTCAAAAGTTAATACATGCAAATAAATATATATATTTAACACCAATAAAAATAATCAGGTGTTCTTAAATAACTTAAATTTTTAAAATATATATTTTATTTTATAAGCAAACACTAAACTTATGTGAAAATCAATATATAAAATCGAAATAGTTAACCAAAAAGAGTTGTTATAAAAATATAAATATAAACTAATTAAATTTAAAAATTTTAAAAATTTGCAATTATATCCTTATGTATAACAATAATAATATTACTAATTATATCGATAAGAATAACAAAAAATGATAACAACAACAAAAACAATAAAATAACAAATAAGACAGCAGCAATAATGCAAATGTAAATAAAAATATAATTAATAATTGAAAATATTGACACCTTAAATTGATATAAGATAAAAGTGTAACCCTGCAGTGCTTCTAGGGACGTACAGGTCCATAACAATAAAGATAATTTTCAATACTAACTTTAATGTATTTCAATCCTTATTGTTACAATTGTGAAAAATTAAAAGGTTAACCACCTCGCCATTAATATAATGTTAACGATTAACCTAATGGATGTTGACGTTTGATTAAGCCTTACATGTCAGATGAGCATTGCCCCTATAGATGTACAAGAGTCAACATGTGATAAACGTGAATACGTACCCACAAATAAGCCAATAAATGAGCAACTTCCTTTATAATACACAACAACTGAATCAGCTGAGATATTTATGCCGAGGTTGTGATAGAGATACAACGAGAGAGAAAGATGAACATGTAGTTATGTAGTTCTGGTTGTTGATGCTCTTGTAACATCGATATTTTATTTCCTCTCGGCTTGTTTTGGATTTCCAATCACTTGTATTTCTTCTAAACTTGGAGGATTAGGATGTTTCAATCCTTCCTTACTTGTCCATTTCAAACCAACCCACAATTGTTGTGATGGAAGGAACATGTTCACTTTGTCAATTAGACTTTCAAACGTTGTTTTATATTGGTTGTTTGTCTATACTAAAGACAAAGGTTTTGTTTTCAATGTTTGATGCCTAAGGCAAACAGTTAAAAATCTTTAAGTTATCATTTGTGTATTAAAATATTTCAATAAATTACAGAAAATGAATAGTTAATGTTTATTTATGGTAATACTAACATTGTTAACACACTTATTCCTATCAAGAGAACATTAAAAAAAATTATATTTAAAATTTTTACTAAAACAATTAAGATTTGAATACAATTTTCAAAATATAACAAAATGATTTTAAATTTACGAAAAACATTTGACAATAAATTGCACATTTTCGAGATTTCAATAAAGTTAATCCCTAAAACATTTATTTTTGCATGTAAAACAAAAACTATGTGAAAAAGTTTTAACTTGAGCAACATAACGATTTTATATTTCCATGATAAACACCAACACAATGGGCAATTTAATGATTTTTCAGAGCTGCTCTTCCGTGTTTGACATAAATTTGAATACAGATTTAGTAAAAACAAAATGTTGTACAAATCCGTAGCTGGAAATTTAGAGTTTGAATCAAGGCTATGAATATTAAACAGAATGTAAATGTACAAATAGAATGTTTCGGATTAAGCATTTTTCGAATTAAGTTTTGGGAATTGACAAAATTTACTAAAAGGATTCAATTCGGTTTAAACTCGAACTAAAAGCAAATTTTTAAACTTAAGTCCACTAAAGGAGGAGATCACTTGCAGTTAAGTATAAAACAAACGATCAGTAAATTAATTCATTTCTTTGAATTGTATTTCAAAATGTGTTCAATTTTTATTTCAGAAGGTGTGTACTTGACTACCTTTTATGTCTAAGGATTAAGGTAGTCAAAAAAAACATCATCAAAATTACTAACCTTTGTTAACAATGCAATGTACAAACGTTAGTCAATTTTTACTATCTGAGACATAAAAAGTTAGTTAAGTGTTTCATTGTAGTGTGTGCATATTTGTATTTAAAAACATTTTATTTGCGGAAGTTTACATTTGTTGAGTAGGCTATACATATATTTAAAAAAAATGTTTTATTACAAACATCACATTGTTAAGTATATTGTATACGAGTTTGATGTTGACCCGAGAGCTTATTAAAACATGATCAACTATTTAATAAACATTCATTAAATCTATGATAGAAACAGTGGATGTGATTTACCATGTATTAATAAAATTAGAAATGTATTCAAATGCAAACACATGCATTTTTGGTGAATAGTTATTTATAATTTATTAAAACAAATACATAAATGAACATTGTTGAAAGCTAAAACCATTGTTCTGACAAAACAACAGCTGAAGCTGTAGCCACAGCAAAGCTTTAAAAAAGTTCGGACCCAATGTACTCAAAAACAAAGAAATATTTGGGATAACAGAATCAGACAGAGGAATTGACGGAAAATTGGAAAATCGAAAGGAACAAATTTTAGATGAAAATGCAAATGAATTTAAATTGAAGGAATTGAATAATTCCCAATCTTCACTTTAAGGAATATCGACATAAAATAATAATATGAAATATTAGAAATTTGAAAGTATTGTCTATACCGTTATAACGTTATTAAACATATAAATACGATATATTGTATTATGTTTGTGAGTAAAATTGTAACTAAGAAATTAAAACAAAATAATGTTTGTCAATTTTCCAAAAAATTAGTAAGTACAGATGAAAAATAATGAAGTTATTTTATAAAGTCTTAAAGACGACAAGGCGAGATGTATGCCAGGAGGTAATCTGATCAGATCCGATCAAATCTGATATGATATACAAGTTATGAGATCACGATCCCTGATCCAGGAGCCTTATCTTGCAAACAAGCCATAAACTAACCGACCAACAACATCCAAAGGATATTAGAACTCATTTAGCAAACACGTCGTGCTAGGGTAAGTTGTTTTACAAACACACAAACACGTCGTGCTAGGGTAAGTTGTTTTACAAACACACAAACACGTCGTGCTAGGGTAAGGTATTTCAACAAACACACAAACATCATTTTGTCTGTCATTAATATTTCAACCCGTTGTCTTAAATTTATAGTTACTTATAACATTGATGATGAACCGCAATAAAATAATTCTAAGCGTCTCATTTTCATTAAAAGGGATGGATAGTGAAAGCAAGATGCGAGATCGCTTATCTTAATAATGATGATGTCGAGAAGCTTATCTGAGGATTCATCTCGAAGATCGACCTTTGTAAAGAAAGAAGATTCATTTCCAGTTGAAGATATCATCAATTGCACCTCCCACGTAGACAGGTTACCAAAAAGAAATTACGACGTTCATGCAAAATTTGCCTCATTACGACGTTCATTTTTTCTCTAAAATAATTGTTTTGTTCATTATAATATGATTATTTAACTAGGAATTATAACTCAGGTGTTTGGCAATGAGGGAGAAATTTGAATAAATTTATTGCAATTAAATAATTGTAGTGCTTTATTTTTAATGAAACAATCGCATATGAAACAAAATACAAAATCCATCTTAAAGCTTATGATACGTGTACCATAAAAAATCAGCGAAACTATCAAAACAATATCAATTTAATATACGAACAAAAAGAATTTATATTGTAAGTTTTGTTGTACATCATGAGAGACATTTTATGAATATTCTCTTTTGAAAAGACGAATATTTAGGCTTATTCAGATGACAACCAAGGATGAAAGTAAATATTTACATCAAACATGAAGGAAGAAGTTCGTTTAACAATTCAATCCTTTCATTAAAAGAATCTTCACAAATCTTCTTTATTTATATTCAAACATAAATAGTTCCAAACAATTAAATTCATTCATAATACTTTAATGATATAAAAATTTTATTTTAATTTTTTTATTTACTAATTTCAAATTCTAGCTTTATGGTTATCACTAATTTGAATGTTTTATACAACGCAATAATACTGCATGACAATTACTTTGTGAAACAATTTTCGTTTTAATTGTCGTTCAGTTAATTAAATTGAATTTCAATTAATTGCAATCATTTTTATGTAAAACAATATGTCTGTTTATTTGATAACGTTAAGTGTGCTTGTTTTTGTTTGTATGTTATTGTATCTTTACGTTTGTAAGTAATCTTGCATGTATGCTTGTTTGCATGTGTTTCTTTGCACATATTTTTGATTGTATATTTTCTTGTTTGTATCCATTCATGTTTGTATTTGTTCATGTTTGTATTTGTTCATGTTTGTATTTGTTCTTGTTTGTATATGTTTTTGTTTGTATGTGTTTGTTTAATTTTTTTGTTTCTATATGTTCTTGTTTGTATACATTCATGTTTGTATTTGTTCTTGTTTGTATATGTTTTTGTTTGTATGTGTTTGTTTAATTTTTTGTTTCTATATGTTCTTGTTTGTATACATTCATGTTTTTATATGTTTGTGTTTGTATATGTTCTTGTTGTGCGTTCGTGTTTGTATTTGTGTTTGTTTGTATGTGTTTTTAGATGTGTGTTTGTTTGTATGTGTATAATTGTATGTATGTGTGTGCTAGTATGTGCACTGTTTGTGTGTGCATGTGTGCGATAGTACATGTGTACATTTATTTGTTCATGAATTAAAAATACAGTATTTCGGAGGCGCAAAAAATGTGCAAAAGGTGAGTGGTTATTACCCTGAAGAATGACTTCGAAAAGTCCTTTCTGAGGGGATTCATAAATATCAAAAATTGTTTTGTTGGTTTTTCCTCATAATTGTAAGTCAATAAAAAGGGGAAATAAAATTTAGTGTGAGACATCATACCAACATTCATCAACATTTCTAAAACTTTTATTTTTTAAATAAAAAATAATTAAATTGTTAGATTTTTTTTCATTGAATAAAAAATTATAGTTATGACATCATAATTTAATAGTTTAATAGATTATGAATAAGTTTTCTAGTCATCTTACATTTCAAATGGGGTGTATATATAAGCCATAATACCGATTAATTACGTTTTGGTTATGTAAATTATACTTAAAATAATAAGAAGTAACTTAAAACTACGTAGTTAATATACATTAAAGCAATACTTAAATAAAATAAAAAATAATGTTAAACAGTTTGAAATTATTGTTGATTGATAAAACATGTTCATAAATAAATAACAGTATAAACAAACTAATAAAATAAATAAAATGAAATTGCTAAGAAACAAAACAAATAAATTAATGAAGTAAACAAACCATTAAAGAAAATAAACAATAAAAGAGAAAAATGAATAATATCAATAAAATTAAAATCAAACAAATCAATGAAGTAAATAAGATTAAAAATAAATAACAAAATAAATAAATTAATAAATTAAATAAAAAAAAATAATGAAACAAATGAATGAATAAAGTAAATACAAGGACAAATAAATAATAAAACAAATGAACAAAAATATCTTAGTAAAAGTAAAGAAATAATAAAAAAATAAATTGATAAAGTAAAAAAATAAATGATTAGACAAATTAATTAATAAAATATACAATAAAACAAACAATTAATAAAATAAACAATAAAACAAATAAATTAATAAAATAAACAATAAAACAAAAAAATTAATAAAATAAACAATAAAACAAATAAATTAATAAAATAAACAATAAAACAAACAATTAATGAAATAAACAATAAAACAAATAAATTAATAAAATAAACAATAAAACAAAAAAAATAATAAAATAAACAATAAAACAAATAAATTAATAAAATAAACAATAAAATAAAAAAAAGTAAAAAAATAAACAACAACAAAAAATAAAGTAAATAAACTAAAAGAAATAAACTAATAAAATAAACAATAAAACAAATAAATTAATAAAATAAACAATAAAATAAATTAATAAAATAAACAATAAAACAAATAAATTAATAAAATAAACAATAAAACAAATAAATTAATAAAATAAACAATAAAACAAAAAAATAAATAAAATAAAACAAAAATAAGAGTAAATAAACTAAAACAAAGTAAATCAAAATATTCGAAAGGTGAAAAACTTTCAATCGAGAAGCAACAAATTAAATGTTTGATGTGATCGGATTAAATTATTTTTCTTTGATTCTTAAACGAAATTCGATTTCAAAATTTTGCATGAAAATAATTTTGTTGAAATGAATTGCAAAGAAAATGTTTAAGTTCCAAGAAAAGCTATTTATCAAATCCCTTTGATGGAAAAATATCTTTTTGGAAATCGTTGCACAATTACAACAGCATAGCACCTGATTACCTTTTTTGTGTGTTTAAAATATCGATAATTAATTTAAAATATGTTTAAAATTTTAATAAAGTAAATAAAAAATTATATCTCGAATAATAGTCCAAGGTATCCATTGTTTAACGTAAATAAATAAGTTAGCGTTGATGTGTTTGCGGAAACACGCCTCCATCATTGATTATGTCAATGAACCCCTTTTTCGGAAACAACTGATAAGTTCAAAACCATCAACTTTTAAAAAATTGTTTACCTGAGAAATAATAAATAATTTGATTATTTAAGTTTTTTTATTCTTTTTGAAGCCAGCTTTATGAAGTACATACTTATGTGTAATGTGTTCATATTATTTATTATATTTTGTTCATTATAATTATTTGTAAAACAATTTAAAACATAAAGATGTCGGCCATTTTATCTTAACGCTCGACACAAATTAAATAAGCTCTTCATTAAATTATGCCATCATTTCCAAGCATATTTTCCTCAATGATTTATTATTTAATCTTAAATGAAATTAAAAACCTATAATTAAAGGATTACGTGTTAGAGTGAATTGAATTCGAGTCATAAATTGTTTTGAGTGAATTATACTTGTAAGACTTGAGTAACTTAAATCCAAATCAATTTCACTCAAGTATTTAAATGGAAATTAATTTTTGTTTGAAGCTCGAATCTCTTTCAGTTTCAACAAAGTCTTTAAAAGCTACAATCTAAGGAATTAAAAAAGGTTTTGTGAAGCACTTGATAAAAATAATTTATTGACAAAAAAATCACAAGCATATCTGAGATGTGGTTATTTAATAATTTTATTAATTAAAAATGAGGCATTTAATTTCCAAGAAATAATATTAAAGCATTTATATATAAAACTTGAGTTTTTGTATTTATTACTAAGAAACCAAAATAAACATGTATACAGTCTTTTAAAAAATTATTTGATATTGTAATTAAACATTTTGAGAAGTTTATGAAGTTATTTTCCAACAATAAATGTAATAAAGACAGTTGAAGAAAATGAACCTTCACTCACAGTTTAAAGAAACTTCATGAATACAAATTTAATTATATTTTTGAAAATAAAATGGTAACAAGTGATTTATAATTGCATTTTTTTTGAAAAAGTGTTTTTTATTATTGATATTAAAAAACAAAATATTAATGTTATGCTATTTATCAATTGTTATAATCTAAATTTTCATGTTAAAAGTTATTACAATTAACATTAATTATAAAATGTTTCTATAAAAGTTTATTGATTTTGTTGAAAATAACATAATTGTTTTTGTTAGCAGTAAAACCAGTATAACTCATTAATGAATGAGGATTATAAACAAACATAAGATTTATTTTCAATACAAGCTTAAATATAATTTAGCCTTCATGACAAAAACATGTCAGTCACTATGGGTTAATCAAACATTATTTCACCCTGGCCATCATTATTATTGATTTGGAAACCGTTATTTCCGCGAAATAAGTTTATGTTATCAATAAGGATGCAAGGGTCAGTAATTCTGGATGAGCGATTGGTGATAAATCTTTTATTAATTCTTTTAATTGTTTCCTAAACAGGAAAATGGCGATTATGAAAACCACGAATTTCGTTCATCACAAATATTCTTCATAACTTAATTATTTTTATTTAGTTTTAACTAATGGGACACATAATAAATAATAATAAGTATCTTGTAATAGAAAATTAAAGAATATAATAATAAATGATAAATATTTTTAAAGAATGTTATTTATGAAAAAGAGCTATAAGTCTTTTTGGAAAACAGTTTGCTTATGAGAAAAAAGGCTGAAAATAACAACTACGCTGACTCGACACTTGGTCAAATCGAAATTTACCTTCAATATAAATAACATTTTCATATCAATTTTTGAAAAAAAGTTGAATAAACTGGAAACAAAAACTGTAAAGTGTGGACAACCGAGAAATATTTTATAATACTAATAATCGCTTAATTCCAGCGAACGAAATTTTATTGAACACCAATGTCAATTCGGACATCAATTCGATACATCAACTCAAGAAGCACAACGGAACAAAGTCTTTAGGAATTGTTGCATTGATAACTTTTTACAACGTTAAACGCCTGAATCATCGTTGCTGTAAGTACGAAAATAGATTGAAGTTAGTTTGAAAATAATCCTTAATGTAAATGTCGAATTCGTGCCTTAGCTATTAAATGGTCGATGTTGATTGTTTCAGTATAATCAAAGATGGAATTTAATGACAGACACACATGCTATAACCACCTATCATGCCTTGTTGATGATATCTCACCTTACATAAAGAGTGTTATTTCAACATAATCATACATTCAAATCAAAATAATGTATTATCACGTTTTACATATAATGTATCTACATATTCCGTTTATACATGAATACATGTTTGTCAAACATAACTGTTTGCAGTTTCATATTTATGATATGATAGTTTCATACTTTTCATATTTATGATATGATAACTTCATACTTTTCTCTTTACATATATTTCCAACCACAATATGTGATTTATTATACATATAAAACCAATACAAATGTTGCTACAAATATAGAAAAAAACGTTATTTATTTCAACTCGAATTTCATTTATGTTAGATATAAAGAAATTATTTATGACAAAATCTAGAAAATGTAAATCAATTGCGAAATAAAAGTTGTTTTTTATTTATTTTTTTATTTAGATGAAATTGAATTTCCAACGAGGTTAAAAGGAAATTAATTTTTAATCAAATTATACAATTATGAATTCAATTTATTTAAACATAAAAATCTTTTTGTAATATTAGTTTGAAATTTTTAGTCATAAAACTTATTTGATTAAATAAAATAGAACGATTTGGTTTTGTTACTTCAAATTGTCTATAAATTATTCTTATTATTCAATTATTTGAATTAGTTATTATTAACTCTCAAAAATCAAATAGTTTTCTACAAATAAACAAACATAAATGTTTGTTCGACGATAATAATAGATAGATAGATTATTATTCAAAATTAAAAAATGCAAACATATATTTTTTTATGAAACTCAATGATCAATAGAAATTTATGTTTATCAATCTTGTGTTATATCTAGCTACTAAAAATCTAGAACCAAAACATATTAACGATACTTTACAAAACAGTGTAATGATTTTTTTCTGTATATACTTTGTACAAAAATTAAAATCAATAATTAGGGGAAAAACATTATGTTTCTTAACTACCATATCTATAAAATAAAAAGAAAAAGCTAACAATTTTCCCAAAAATAATTTTCAGGCGACACATATTTCTCCAAAACATCACCAAACGTGTAATTACAGAACGATATTTTTCCACAAAGGAAACAGCATTTCACAATTTGCGGAATTAATAAAGATTTATGGAAAATGATTCAATGAAACAACCGCAACAGCGCCTCCCAAAACAGTCACAACACCACTACCCAAGACAACCACAACACCACCGCTATAGAAACCACTGCAACACTACCTAATTTAACCACAGCACCACCACCCAAAACAGCCGCAACACCGCCACCCAAAACAATCACAACACCGCCCCCAAAAATAACCACCACATCATCGCAACACCACTATATAAACAATTGAAACACCACCCAAGATAACCACAACACCACTACCCAAAACAACCACACACCACTACTCAGAACCAACACAACACCAACACCCAGAACCACCACAACACCGGCACCCAAAACCACCGCAACACCACCACCCAAAACAACTCTTTATCGCGTTTCACACTTGAATGAATTTCAATTAAAATAATTTCTTGTCTTTGGCGACTGTCATTCCTATGCATTTATTTCACTTAAATATGTTGTCTGAAAATTAAGGGGAATGAATTTGATTATTTAATAACTTTTGCCGTAAGGACTAAAACACCTTTATGTTAGTATTGGAAATGACCTTTATGCGATGTATTTATTTCGTCACCATAGGCGTTAGAGGGTTATAGCTGTTCACAATGGGATACTTTAGCACATTGTTTCCATGAAAATGAAGTAAAGTACGATTATATTTATGATAAACATGATATATATTTCAAACAAAGGTTTATTTGTTTACTAAATAATATAATATTAATTATTATAAAACCCAAAACAATTTATTTGCTTCATATATTTGTGCACTTTTTAGTCAAACAAATACATTTTATAGTTCTAATTTACATCTTCTAAATTATGTGATCAATGTACAAACTTTTATAAGTTATAACTGGCAATAAAAACGTTTTTTTCAATTTTTGACACTTCAGTAAATAATGATGATCGAAGTAGCAATTATTTTAAATTTTGAAACAATCTTAAAAACAAAAAAGTAAACCACAATACAATCATATTCATTTGCTATATTGTATGTAGAAAATAAAAGACATAAATTTATTTTTTGTTTTATAAAAACATATAATATAATATTATTAGTGATAGAACATACAGTTTATGCCGAATTAGAATCAATAAACATCGAACTTTAATCACATTTGTTATTTTGTTATGTGAAAACATTACAAAATGGTGTATTTATGAGAACTTTTATTTCTCACAATCATTTAAAAGAACTATTGTCCATAATTTTACGACATATGCTTTTATGTAGCTTAAAAGACATCGTATAGCCAAACGATTTATACATTGTCACTTTGGTACTATTTATATAATGTTACTTTAGTACTATTTATATAGTGGCACTTTAGTACTATTTATATAATGTTATTTAGTACTTTAACGCTTGACCGATAGTTGCCATAAGGCTAAGATACGTTGAAATTAGTTTTGGAATCAAATAGTATTGCATAGAAAAAGAATGTTCTTTTAGACTTGAGAAGATTAAAGCATGCACAAACAATTTTAATTAAAACTCAGCCTACAAATAGATTGTTAAATAAAAAAACAAACTAAATGAAGAATAGCTAGCATACGATCAATCATTTGAGGACATTGTTCAATGTTCAATGAATGTCAAAATGAACACTACGATGTAGTATAATACACTAGAAAGAGTTTATCCATTGTAACAAACTTTTAGTTTAACTTAAAGTTGTTTATTAATTATATAATGATAGTTTGAGGGTTTACTAGAATATATTTATCTATTAAAAATAAGCTTGTTTGATAACTTACATTATATTGATAAGTATAGACATGTTTAAAAAATCAAATTTGCATTTATAACAATGTTTTGAGACTTAATGTCTTATTCTTTTTCAATGCACAACGTTATCAAAAGTATTCCCAAAAACTCATTGGATTGATAATAAAAAAAACAACAAAAAACCGTTTGAAAGACACTTATGAAAATATATTCATAAAATGATCCCAAAAATCAAAAAATTGATAACTTTATAAGCAAAAAATTGTGAAGAAAAATATTCCATTGAACTATGAAATTATTTTTATGCAAATTTATAAAACAAGAAATTGTTGAGCAAATCTAAATGTTGACATTTATTTTTTTTCAGGTTATAAAACTAAATATAATAAACTTTATATAGTGTATATATTTATTTGTATATATTTATATATATATATATAAAAATTTTAAGTTGGGTTGAAAACAGCTCTTATTGCATATGACGAAATCGTCTATTTAGAGTATATCATAAATATTTTAACCAACACAGAATTCGCGATGGCTATAAATGAACAATTAGTTACAACTGCCATCTTACGACCAATATAACTTCGATTAATTATCGTTAGAATGACAAATTTAATTGTAATGCTGAGAAAAAATACAGTTTCTGAATTTACTTTCATTTTGTCAAATAAATTTAATAGTTTCAAAATGTCGAAGGTAATTAAATTGGAACTTTCAAATTAAATAAAAGATTATAAAGCTTCGAAAACAATAAAAAAGAAGCATTTAAAATTCTAAGTCATAAAAATATTTTTAAAATATAACTTAATTAAAGCTAATTTTTTATTAACAATAACACACTTAATAATAACAGTTACTGTAATTGATAATCACAAAGCATTTTTTTTTCATTGCAAACTAATGAACACAATTTCATAATACTGTAGAATAAAATACAATTTTATCTATACTTGAAAAAATTACATTTGCTCATAAATTCCAGGTTAACAAATTACCTTTATTTACTCTGGAAAACAAATAAATCATACAAAACTGCATAAATTATATAGTTTTAAGATAATCTTAACTTATAGACTTAAGGCATTGGAAAACTGCACAGCTGTAAACTAGAAAATATATAGCAATATACTGTATATTAAGTTTAAGCTACACCTTAACAACGACTCATTCATACACGGAAGCTAAAGGACCAATTTTCGAAAATAGATTACAAAACAATTTAACAACAGATAAATAAGGAACCAACAATAATATACTTAAATGTATTTGCAACGCCGTCTAAGGTATTAATAAAATAAAACTAGTACATAACCAAACCCTACGGGTTTATAGCGGAGACATATACAATCATTGCTCTAAATTCAACAAGTCTGTATTTCAAGACATGTCAATAAATTTATGTTTTAGAAAAATAATATTTAAGATTTATCATTCATAATGCATATATCTTTTATTTATGTTGAATGGTCATTGCTCTAAACCAAAAAATAAAAAAACACGTTTCGTCTACTTTTGAAAAACTTACAAATTAAAAAACAGCATAAAAATTGAGTAATTTTAATAAATTTAAATTTTACAGAAAATTTTATTTAAGGTAGATCATTCATAATGGATAGGTCTTTTTTTTCGTTAAGTAAAATAATTATTGCTGCAAAACAAAAAAAATGTTTAGTCTACTTTGGAAAAAATACAAATTCAAAATTAACACAAAAACTGAGTTATTTCAATAAATATAAGTTTTACAGAAAGTTTTCTTGTAGGGTGGATCATTCATAATGCATATATATTTCATATATGTTAAATAATTATTGCTTTAAAAATTAAAAAAAAAATGTTTAGTCTACTTCACAATTGCTTGCAAGGTGGGGTTATTTCTAGAAAATTAAAAGAGAAGTCCGTTCTTTGGCATGATCTGTGAGAGTTTGGACAATTGATGTCATTTCTACCCTCTGGAAATATTTTGAAACTTTTCTATCAGTAAAATGGGTGAAATTTTCAAACATTTTAGGTGAACAACGATTAAAAATTGTACTTATACCTCCCAGTGGTTTGCAAGAACAATATAAGGAAAGTGGTTTGCAAGACGGGATTGTTCTAGAACGTTATAAGGGAAGTCCTTACCTGGAGATGATCTGGGAGAGCTCGTGGATCTGGTAGTAAGCGATGCTCTTGAGGATGGACAAGAATATTTCGAAGTCGTTCGCCTCATCTTCCTTCTCTGCCTCCGGATCGAGGATTTGGAGCATGAGTTTGGTGGTGATTTTTCCATTGTGGTTGGACTGAAGTTGTTTCAGGTAATTGTGGTCAATGGTGTTCAGATGTTTCTTTTTGTAATACTTGTTAATACTGTTTGGTGAACTCTTGTTCGGTTTGATATTATTGGTAGGACTAATACCACTTAAGGTTAGGTTTTGGAAGTAATTTCCACGTAGGTTGTTAATCGTACTTAATTTTAGCTTCTTCAGACCAAGGTAGTCGTTTTTGGTCAGGTTAAACACGTAGTTGGTAATGAGCTCATCGGAAATTCCACTTTCACTCGTCTTGACGAAGTTGCTCAGATCTTCTTTCAGCTTATTTTTGAACTCCGCCAAGATTTCCTTTTGCAAATCAATGTTTTCGGAGGCGTTGTTCAACTTCTGGGCCTTCTGGCGAAGAGATTCTGGTGTTCCATAATCTTTGATTTGTTCTGTCAATTGTTCTGACAATTTTTGACTCGCCTTCAAAATGTCTTCACCTCGAGTGCAGTGTTGATTTAAATTCCCAAAAAGAACTGAAAAGAGAAAATTATACTTGGCATTATTATGTATTGTTAATTTTGTTGTTTTTTGCATTGGTATCCTATTATAATTAACATTAGAAATAGAATATTGCAGCTTGTTGTTAAATTGATCTGTGGAGACCGTTGAACATGTTACTTCACAGCTTAAAAGAAATTATTCTTATTTTTCTATTTGAAAAGTGTCCGATTCGTGTGCCACCGATGGTACACCTGCATAGACTATAAGGTTTAACTCGGCGACACATAATTTCATAAATTTCTTCAAATGTTTGTTCACTTTAAATTTAAATACTCTTTGTGGCGAATATTAACGTCTAGGGCATAAGATGTACTCGCTGCCTAAGTAAATTGGAATCAATAAAATTAAAAGCCATTCTTTATTAAGGACAAGCAATGTAGAGACGGACAAGTCTACATATTGATCACACAGCTTGTAAGAACCTTCTAACTAGATTATTTGATGAGAAATTGTGAACAAACTAAAACATTTTCTCAAATCCGTTACCGGGTATCATCACACCTGGCCGAGGTATCCGATGCATCATCAACATTCAACCCTTTAACGCCTGAGTAATTATTATTTTAAGGTCTTCAACACAACAGAGTTTGCATTTAAGATAAACCTTCTTAAACGTGACTAATTCGTCCCAATGGACGTTAAAGGGTTAAATTAAATATCCACGATTAACTGTGGAAAAATTTTGTGTATACGAGTATATGGGTACAAAATATACATAAGTACACACATTTATACACACACACACACACACACACACACACACACACACACACACACACACACACACGCACACGCACACACACACACGCACATAGTCGAGTTAGTTTGCGTTTACGTCTTGAAAACTCGAGAATGAAGCAG
>JARUHE010349747.1:0-10118 GCA_031471125.1 Archaeomysis grebnitzkii | reverse complement strand
AAACAATTTATTTATTTATTTATTTATTTATTTATTTATTTATTTATTTATTTATTTATTTATTTATTTATTTATTTAAATGAATAATTGCTTATGAGTTTTATTCTTTTATAGCATTACGATACAATATTTGGATCGACAATAGCACAAGTGAGTTAACCCACTTTCAAATAACATAGAGTTTACCTCACTTGTGCTGTTATTGATTCATATATAATATATATAAATTTTCCGTTTTATAACAACAAAGGTTTCAAAACTAACTTTTTAAGTAGTTTAAGAAGAAAAAAAATATTCCAAACGTTTCAGAATGTCAATCTTTTTTTAATGGATAAAATATAAATAAATTGATATAAATATAATTTTTACACAAATAAGTATGGATCAAAATAAATATAAATATACTAAAAATTATACTAAAAAATATACAAAATGTTATACAAAAAAAATATATTTAAAACTATACTAAAATATACTAAAAATTATAGTAAAACATATACTAAAAATATACTAAAAATCATACTAAAAATATACTAAAGGCACGTCAAATATACAAAAGAAAACGCAAGACAACAATTTAAAAAAATTTACAAATACAGTATTTACATTATCGGATTCTAATTTACATTCCGTGACTAAGGTATAAAGACAAATTAATATAAGGATGTCTAACTAATCCATAGCACTAACACCATTCATATTATTTATTTATTTAATATTTATTTAATTTCTAGTAAATGGTATAATACCAACTGATTTGAGAATATTATCACGTTGAAATTGCAAGCATTTACATTTTTGATTAAAATTGACTAAATTAATCTTCTCTTGTTAATATGATAACATCCTTGACTTTTTTAATTGTATCTATTTCACTATTAACCATATAAAGGCTGGACAATTATAGTCATAAGGGTTGAAATACATTACAATTTGTATTAAAATAGTCCATATTGATTGTAAAGATTTATAACATTTGACGTTATAGTCATAAGGATAGAAAAACATTACAATTTGTAGTAAAATAGTCCATATTGATTGTAAAGGTTTTTTACATTTGACGTTATAGTCATAAGGATAGAAAAACATTACAATTTGTATTAAAATAGTCCTTATTGATTGTAAAGATTTTTTACATTTGACGTTATAGTCATAAGGATAGAAAAACATTACAATTTGTATTAAAATAGTCCATATTGATTGTAAAGGTTTTTTACATTTGACGTTACAGTTATAAGGATAGAAAAACATTACATTTTGTATTAAAATAGTCCTTATTGATTGTAAAGATTTTTTACATTTGACGTTATAGTCATGAGGATAGAAAAACATTACAATTTATATTAAAATAGTCCTTATTGATTGCAAAGATTTCTTTACATTTGACGTTATAGTCATAAGGATCAAAATACATTACATTTTGTATTAAAATAGTTCTTATTGATTGTAAAGAATTCTTCACATAGGACGTTATAGTCATAAGGATCGAAATGCATTAAAATTTGTATTAAAATAGTCCTTATTGATTGTAAAGATTTTTTACATTTGACGTTATAGTCATAAAGATGGAAATACATTACAATTTGTATTAAAATAGTCTATGTTGTTGTAAAGAATTATTTACATTTGACGTTATAGTCCTAAGGATCGAAACCTATTACATGTAAATTAATAACCAATAATGAAAACTTTTTTTAACTTTGTTGAAGATTTTATCTTAAATAAAAAATTTATTTGTAACAACTTCATAACATTTCAGAATTAATAAATTAATACCGAACATTGTTTGATTAGTATATTCAGAATAATGTTTGCTTAAAAATAATTCAAATACATTATTTTCTTCATAATTAAAGATATTGACATGCAAGATGAACTAAAAGTTTTCTGTAACAATCTATGTTTATATTCTGGTAATATTTTACTTCAGTTTTGTTATTTTGTTATCTGGTATGTTTTTCCAGTTTCTAGTATGTTTCCAGTATGTTTTCCAGTTTCCAGTATGTTTTTCCAGTATTTGTTTGCTGCAAATCGTTTGACTTCAAGTAATTATTGACATAATCCTTAGTAGCATTTCAATAGCTAATTATTGGCTATTTTCAAAGGGACCCATAGAAGAGCCATTAGATCGTGGCTAATAGACAAGGATCAGCCACTAACTAGGGATAAATACTATTAGGTAATAGTTCTTAATTATGTTGACAAACCGTTGTTGGTCTCCAGTAAACTTAATTTGTTTTTGTACGAGTGACTAATATGTTTCATTATATTTAACTTTATTTTATTTCATTTCATTATATTTAACTTTATTTTATTTCATTTCATTATATTTAACTTTATTTTATTTTATTTCATTATATTTAACTTTATTTTACTTAATTTCATTATATTTAGCTTAATTTACTTCATTTCATTATATTTAACTTAATTTACTTCATTTCATTATATTTAACTTTATTTTATTTCATTTCATTATATTTAACTGTATTTCCTTTCATTATATTCAACTTTATTTTATTTTATTTCATTACATTTAACTTTAATTCATTTCATTATATTTAACTTTATTTTATTTCATTATATTTAACTTTATTTTATGTCATTTCATTATATTTAACTGTATTTTATTTCATTTCAGTGTATTTAACTTTATTTTATTTCATTTCATTATATTTAACTTTATTCTATTTCATTTCATTATATTTAACTTTATTTTGTTTCATATCATTATATTTAACTTTATTTTATTTTATTTAACTTTATTTTATTTCATTTCATTATATTTAGCTTTATTTTATTTCATTTCATTATATTTAACTTTATTTTATTTTATTTCATTATATTTAACTTTATTTTACTTCATTTCATTATATTTAACTTTATTTTATTTCATTTCATTATATTTAACTTTATTTATTTCATTTCATTATATTTAACTTTATTTTATTTTATTTCATTATATTTCATTTCATTATATTTAACTTTATTATATTTCATTTCATTGTATTTAACTTTATTCAATTGTATTATATTTTATTTTATTTTATTCAATGTTATTATATTCAATTTTATCCAATTTTATTTTGTTTTATTTAATTGTATTTGTTTTAACTTCAAGCTTTTAAGGTACCAAATTAAAGCATTTACATTTGTTTGGTGGTTTTTGTTTTTTATTATTTACTCTTTTTATTATTATGTCAAGAATTTTGTTTGTTTTTATTATACTGATAAAATTAAGCTAAGCTCATTTTTTTGTTTTAAAAAAAATATGTAAGCAAAGCAGACGTAAGATTTTTGTTTGTATTAATTTTGACTTTTGAAATAAGAAAACGTTAGATAAAAATAATTCAATTTAATAAAATTTAAATATAAACTACTTTGCCTGTATTGGAAAACCATTTTAAAACAATGTAAACAAAATTGAATAAATGTGTGAATGTTTAAAGGTGTACATAAGTATGTGAATAATTAAGTGAGTAAATAAATTTGTCTAACCAAGAAGTCTGTAAACAAATTTGTCTAAACAAGAAGTATTCAAAAAAGTGTGTGAATAAATAAATGTGTAAATAAATTTGTCTAAACAAGAAGTGTGAATACGTTTGCCTAAGCAAGAAGTATCTAAAAGAGTGTGTGAATATATAAATGTGTAAATAAGTGTGTGCAAGCCGATGAAAAAATCTTTTTTTAATTTGACAAAATGAACAAGGAATCTGACATGCTGGCCAATCTTCGGCAATCCATCACTCAAGCAAATTCATTTGGCAAAGTTGAGTGGAATCATTCAATGGCTGGAGTGACGAAATCGCCCCAACCTTAAAGTAGTTTTTCAACCTTAACTTTAATGTATTCTCGTCCTTACTGTAACAAGTCATGGGAGGTCAGACAGGCTGTGATTCAATGGCTTAATTGGTTTGAATGTAACTTTGGGGCATTCAAAACTTGAATTCAAATTTACATTTATGGATATAAAGCAATTAATTAGAATTTTTATTGTTGCTATTTTTATGAATATGTTATATTGAATTGTTCACTTGTTTTTTCACTGCATATCTCGGACTACCTTAATTAGGGATTAGGTTTAACCCTTTAACGGCTGTAGGAACAACACAATAACGGTTGTAGGGTTATTTTCAATGCAAATATAATTGTATTGTAGACCTTAGGGTAATAATAATTCAGGCGTTAAGGGGTTAACTTATATCTGAACCCATAGGTGTCTTTTTTATGCAAAGGTAGAATAATAACTTCCCACCAAAATATTTTGTCTTAGACAAGTTAAATTAAACTATACCCCACAAACATTTTGTAGGGTATTGTTACCCTACACAAATTTTGTTGCGACATCGTGTACGATCGTGCAAGACATCGTGGACGATTGTACACGATCATCGGCGATGTCACAAAAACTTTGTAGGGTAAAAACAATTTCGCATAGAATTTGTAGGGTAAAACAATTTCGCATAGAATTGGTAGGGTAAAAACAATTTCGCATAGAATTTGTAGGGTAAAAACAATTTCGCATCGAATTTGCAGGGTATAATTTGACTATCGACAGTAATAACATTAAATTGTAACAAGAAAAATCTAAAGTTAACTTGTGGCATCACGTGTACCGTTTGTTAATATATTTAACAATAAAATTATTCAATGTGTACCTTTAATAAAACCTCCATATGCTGGGGTAAGTTACGGAAATGTGTCCACTTATCAACAAATTAATATAGCTTCCTTATAAATTTTAAGTTTGTAAACAGTATATTGTTAGAATCTACGCACGATTTCTGATAAACTACAGTTAATGTAAAAACTTAAAACCAAATATAATCTAATATACATGTGTTCGAATGATAGGTGGACGCATTTCCGCAATTTATGCTACATAGTTATTTTGAGCCACTTTTTATTACATCTTATTACTATTAACCCCGAAGTGAGGAACCAAAGATATCCAGATAACACCCATTATTTTTTTTGTTATTTTTTTAATTGGTCCGAGTGGACCAGGCTATGGATGTACAGCACTTTCACCCCCAAGTCTTGCCAAAGGCATCTGGTGTTCTCAGGCGGCCACCCAACCAAGTAATAACCAGACCCAACGTTGCTAACTTCGTTGATCAGACGGGAAGCGGTGATTCAACGTGACCAAGGCCGTTGATTAACACTCAATATAAATGAAGAACTAAGATCTTAAGGGTTTGAGAGGAATTATAACTCCCGTCAAAAAAAATGTTCACACTATCGTATACTTAGATCGACAATAGCACAAGTGAGGTAAGCCAAATTCAAATAATAGAGCTTGCCTCACTTGTGCTATTGTCGTTCCAATTGTCGAGGCAATAGCACAAGTGAGGTAAACGACATTCAAATAACAAATAGCTTGCCGTACTTGTGCTATTGTTGATCCATTATTGCACTATACAGAACATAATAGTTTGGTTATTTAACTTATTTAATAAATAATAATTAATAATTAATTAACTAAAAATAATTAAATAATCAATTACTTATTTAATAAATAATAATTAATAAGTAATTAATTAATTAATAAATAATTACTTATTTAATAAATAATAATAAATAAATTATTCAACTTAATTAATAAATAATAATTAATTATTTAATAAATAATAATTAATAATTAATTAATTATTCAACTTAATTAATAACTACTAATTAAATATTTAATAAATAATAATTAATAATTTATTTAACTTGATTAATAAATAATAATAAATAATATGTAACTTAATTAATAAACACAAATTAATTAATTAATAAATAATAATGAATTAATAATTAATTAACTAATAGAATAAATTAATAAATTAATAAATTATAATTAATTAAATAATAAATAATAATGAATTAATTAATAATTAATTAATGAATAATCATTAATTAATTAATAAATAATAATTAATCAATTAATAAATAAAAATTAATTGATTAATAAATGATAATTAATTAATTATACATTAAGCTACAAAATACACTTCTACAAAATATAATTTATTTTTAAAAGGTATTTGATGTTAGTTTAATTTACTCGCATTTGAAAAGAATAAATTTTCTTCTTAAAAATTCTTCCTGAAAATGAAATCATAAAAATTAATGAAGAAAAGACAGATCATTGTCAGCCGAGAATTTCAAGGAAGGAAAAATTTGGAAAATGTTTTTGTTGAAAATTTTAAAATAAAATTTCACAAATTACTCTTACTGAACAAATTATAGCCGACATTTTGTTGAAGGTTTGGAATTTTTTGTTTTGATAGCAGATGGTTGATTTATTAAAAAATTGATAGCAGATGGTTGATTTTTTAAATGATTGATAGCAGATGGTTGACTTTTTTAAATAATTCATAGCATATGGTTGATTTTTTAAATAATTCATAGCAAATGGTTGATTTTTTAAACAATTCATAGCAGATGGTTGACTTTTTATAGCAGATGGTTGACTTTTTAAACAATTCATAGCAGATGGTTGAGTTTTTAAACAATTCTTAGCAGATGGTTGGGTTTTTAAACAATTCATAGCAGATGGTTGAGTTTTTAAATAGTTCATAGCAGATGGTTGACTTTTTAAAAAATAATAGCAGATGGTTGAATTTTTAAACAATTCATAGCAGATGGTTGAGTTTTTACACAAGTCATAGCAGATGGTTGAGTTTTTAAACAATTCATAGCAGATGGTTGAGTTTTTAAATAATTCATATCAGATGGTTGACTTTTTAAATAATTCATAGGAGATGGTTGATTTTTAAAAAATTGATAGCGAATGGTTGACTTTTTAAATAATTCATAGGAGATGGTTGAGTTTTTAAAAAATTGATAGCAGATGGTTGATTTTTTAAATTATTGATAGCAGATGGTTAACTTCTTAAATTATTGATAGCAGATGGTTGACTTTTTAAATTATTGATAGCAGATGGTTGATTTTTTAAATTATTGATAGCAGATGGTTGACTTTTTAAATTATTGATAGCAGATGGTTGACTTTTTAAATTATTGATAGCAGATGGTTGACTTTTTAAACAATTCATAGCAGATGGTTGAGTTTTTAAACAATTCATAGCAAATGGTTGACTTTTTAAAAAATTGATAGCAGATGGTTGATTTTTTAAATTATTGATAGCAGATGGTTGACTTTTTAAATAATTCATAGCAAATGGTTGATTTATTAAATAATTCATAGCAGATGGTTGATTTTTTAAATTATTGATAGCATATGGTTGATTTTTTAAAACTTTTGATAGCAGTTTGTTAAATTTTTAAATTATTGATAGCAGATGGTTGATTTTTTTTAAATTATTGATAACAGATGGATTTTTTAAAATATTGATAGCAGGTGTTTGAATATTTCAAGCAATTCATAGCAGATAATTTCAAGCAGGAATTTGTATAATAATTTCTAGCAAATGTTTTTTTTTAAATTGTTGATAGCAGATGGTTGAATTTTTTTTTAATAATGGAAGAAAATATAACTGTTTTTTAAATACTAGATAATAGATGGTTTAATTATGAAATAATTGATAGCAAAAGGTTGAATTTTGAAATAATTGATAATATATAGCTGAATCTTTTAAATAATAGATAGCATATGACTATTTTTTTAAATTTAATAGATAGAAGATGGTTTATTTTTTAAATAATTGATAGCAGATTTTAAATAATGGATAGTGGATGGTTAAAGTTTTTAAATATGTGATAGCAGATGGTTTAAATGTTTATAATAGTTGATAGCAAGTGTTTGATTTTTTTAAATAATTGATGGTTGCATATCCTAAAAAATAGATAACCAATGTTTTTTTTATTAATTGATGGTTGCATTTCTTAAATAATGGATAGGTTGAGAATTTGAATAACTTATAGCAGATGGTTAATTTTTTCAAAATAATTTTTAGCACAAATTTTATTTATTAATTTCTAACGGATGGTTGATTTTTTCAAAATAATGGAATGCAGATGGTTGAATTACTTAAATAATTGATAGCAGATGGTTGATTTTTTCAAAATAATTTATAGCGCAATTTTTTAATAATTTCTAACAGATGGTTGATTTTTTTTCAAAACAATGGAATGTAGATGGTTTAATTTCTTGAATAATTGATAGCAGATAGTTGTTTTTTAAATATTTGATAGCAGATGGTTGATTTTTTCAAAATAATTTATAGCACAAAATTGTTTAATAATTTCTATCAGATGGTTGATTTTTTTCTAAATAATGGAATGCAGATGATTGAATTACTTCAATAATTGATAACAGATGGTCGATTTTTCAAATAATCGATCGCAGATAGTTGATTTTTTTTAAATAATTCATAGCAGATGGTTGATTTATTAAAAAATTGATAGCAGATGGTTGATTTTTTAAATAATTCATATCAGATGGTTGATTTATTAAAAAATTGATAGCAGATGGTTGTTTTTTTAAATAATTCATAGCAGATGGTTGATTTATTAAAAAATTGATAGCAGATGGTTAATTTTTTAAATAATTCATAGCAGATGGTTGAATTTTTAAACAATTGTCATATATGGACTTATAAAACATATTCATTTTATATTAGAAAAATATCATTTAAAATATCTTAATTAATGTAATCATTTTTCGAAAAAAAATCTTGTTTTATGAAAATGGTTTCTTCAAAGATAATAATTCCATTTCAAGCTACAGTGAATATCAAAAGACTTGAATTCTTTTCATAGCAAAAAATATATTTTTAATTTGCTGAAATAAAATTCTTAATTTAACAAAAAATTGCCAAATAATTCAGTTTTATGTAAAAGCTTTTTCAGACTAATTAAAAATTTAAATTTTAGGTAAATAAGCAAATTAAATTTTTGTAAAGCGATGATCGACATAAAATTGATTTATTTCTGTGGAAAAAACCTTTTCTAAAAAATACATTTTTTTTCACAGTTTTTCATTTTTACGAACTATAAACTAGTTAAATAGTAATTAATAACAACAAAAGTATAATGAAACACTTGTATACTAGTTAATAATACCAAAAACAAAATAATTAATAATAGTAATACAGTAATTAATAACAAAAATACAAAAATTGATAACAAAATTATAAAAAAAAAATTACTAACAAAATTACATTAATTAATAACAATAATAACAATAATTAATAACAAAACTACAAAAATTAATAACAAAAACACAATAAAAAACAATAACAATAACAATGTAATATAGGCTAAGTACGCTTTTTGTATTGTGTTATCATCATAACTAATCTGTAAATAGCAAAAGTGGGGTAACACACATTAAAAAAACATTGAGCTTACCTCACTTGGGCTATTGTTGATTCATATAAGTTATGTGTATTGTTTATTTTATTATTAATTAATCATTATTTTTTATCAATCACATTATCTTATCATTAGTGTATTGATTAATATTGTTATTATTTATTAGTATTCTTATTAATAATATTTGTAGTTATTGGTCTTATTATTATGTATAATAACTATTGTTTATTTTCTTTATTCGTTGTTAGCATTATTTATTTTCTTTATTCGTTGTTAGCATTATTTATTTTCTTTATTCGTTGCTAGCATTATTTATTTTCTTTATTCGTTGTTAGCATTATTTATTTTCTTTATTCGTTCTTAGCATTGTTTATTTTCTTTATTCGTTGTTAGCATTATTTAATTTAGAATAATATACTAAAAAACAAATGGAATTAATTTCAAACTTACGTTCAATATTTGAGCAGCTTTAAAATTTAATTACATAAGTAATTAAAAATAGGATTACCTAATATATGCCTGCAAGACAAATAGTATTAATAAAAAATTTATAATTTTCAATGGGATTTTCAAAAAATATAAACAAAATTATCTATTAATAATTTCAATACATGCAAATTGATCAAATAAAATTAATTTCAGTATATATATTTGTATATACCTACCAGTAGCGACTCTGACTCTTCAAAGCTATTCGGGCTTCAAATCAACAAGCCTAAATATATATATATATATATGTATATAAATCATAAATATAAAAATGTAACTATTAAAGCTGGGAAAAAGGAAAAAACCTTATTGCAAGAAATTAAAAATGTTAAATGTACATTATTGGTGTCATTGAGGGGTTTGTTGGA
>JARUHE010349736.1:0-10118 GCA_031471125.1 Archaeomysis grebnitzkii | reverse complement strand
GTGTACTTTTCGGGCCAACTTTAGAACGAAAAAAGTGTGTGTTTCGTACACTTTTTGGGCCAAAATGTTTGCAGGGGCTGGTCTATTGAGGATTTTTTCATGTTGCCTGGCATTTGTGTGTGTGTGTGTATACGAGTTTCTTGTGTTGTCTGCTGAAGCGTGATATCCATATTTTTGGTGATTTTTGCTTCATGTGTCTGGGGTTTATTTGTTTTTGTGTGAAAGAGTGGATGGTTGTGAGACATGTAATTTTAGGTGTTGTGCATTGGTGTTTGATGCGTATCCGGTTGCTGTGGTTTGTCTTAAGGTTGATGAGTGACTAGATGGTGTTTGCATTTTCTATTGAGGGTCTGGTTATGGTTTTGTATTTGGTGATTAACTATATTCCTTAGAAGTAGCTTATTACTTGGGTCAGCATTCCAAAGTGATCTTGAGTATGGTATTTAGGGTGTCTTCTCAGGTCTGGTTTTCTTTATTTGAAGAGCAAAAAAAATGTTTATTAAACAAATATTCATCACAATTTCTTACTGCCATCAATAATTACCGGAGATGAAAATCTGCTCTAACTCGAGTGTTAAAGGTGTATTTTAATTACATGTGAGGCCTATTCTTGTGAAAGCATACTTCATCTGGTGAGGATTTTTGATTAAGACGTCCATAGTTTAAATTTGGCTCACTTTTCGAAATCTAATTGTGTTTTTAACCTTCTTTGAATTAGATGAAATGTTTTTTTGCCTAAATGCTCCCACAAAGTTGCATCACTAGGCATATGCTTCTTTTTCAGTATATTTGTTAATTCTTTCCTATGGAATTTATTTGATTGATGTCAATTATTCGTGGCTAGTCAAACTTAAGTTCTATTTTATTGTTTCGAGTTGATAGAGAACTTCTGTATAGATAGCATTTGTTATGCTGGTCATAGCACTAGACAACTTGAACATACAAGTAAAATCTTAAAAAGTTACGATTATATTTTTAATATGATAACTATGCATCAAAAACAATATATAGTTTTTAAGATCAATGTTAAACTAAATGTAGGTATTAATAAAGGAATCAAGATGAATTTTTCTTTATGAAAAATAATGCTCGGTTTGTTCCATTTCACACCCTATGGATCAGGTTGGATATAATATATATTAATCAAAATAAATTCTCCAATCACAAAAGTAAATAACATTATATTTTGAATGTTTTGTTAACTTAATTTTTTACTTTGTTACTATATATTGAGAAGCAGTTTAATTTACATGTGTAAAATATGAGATGATGTTGCATAACCTAGCAGTGGTCTGAAATTCTTTTAGCACCTCCCTCTCACTAGAGTTATATAGTAGGTTTCTTTTTATGAAATGATCATGTGAAAGTAGTTGAACAACTTTTTTTTTAATTTAGTTATAATTGAAAGGTAAGAAAAAACAACAAAATTTATTAATTTATAACAAAATTAAAATGTCCATTATTAAAAATCTAAACTTTTCATATTATTAGTTATGGTTTTAACATCTTTTATTTCAGCATTTCCCTCCTCTGCATCTGTTCCTACCAAGTCATGAGGATTGTTCTCCATTCTTTCTTTTAGCCTGGATGATTTTCCAATGCCAAGCTTGGGTTTACCCTTGTTCAATCCTTCCAACAGAACACACGCTTTGCAAACAGCTTGTGAAGAAATGTATCCACACCTCACACATAGAGACGAAGTTGGCAGTTTAACATCCTCTCTTATTGACAAGCATTCACCTGCAAATATTTGCACACAATCAATATGCTTATACATTGAAACTAACTTAAAAAGTTAAGGACAAGATACTCTTTGTGACACCCAAAAAAGAATGAGCTTTCTAAAGAAAGATAATGGTTTGGAAAGGACACATTTGTCATGATGGACAATTCTTCTTGGAGGTAAAAAGAAATGGTCATCAGTGAGCTGATATCTCGAACCAAATTCTCTAACTGCTCAACATTGATTGAACCACAAGAAAAGTTGATCTCAGATCAAGAACCTCACTGAGGTTTTCATCAACAAGAACATAGCAGTATTGGCCCCCCCTGGAGGTGGGCGTAGTAGGCGCATTGTGATTTGCAAGGAGTGGGGTCGACAACAAAAACATAAAGCTATTAAACCCAAATGATTCATCAAATTGAATGATCACTGAATCATTGGCACATATGACCTGAAGCTAAAATTTATGATGAATGAGAAGATAAAAGTAGAAACAAACACCAAATGGATGTGGTAAGAGGCCTTTACAGAGCTATGAATAGCACAAATATTGCAACCTTGGGTCAATCTACAGCTTAGTTGAAGGAAAGCAATTATAAACAACTTTCCTTCAATAAAATTTTCTGTAACTCTCCAAATAAATTAAAAACTTTAAATTTTAGGTGAAAATTAGGCTATTTCCAAAAACTCTGTTTTTGACTATAACTTTTCAAAAGTGGGTTTTTCAAAAAAAAAATATTTTTGGCAATTATGATTGGATGGTCATAATGAAGAACTTTTCTTCAATAACATTTTTTGCAACTCTTCAAATAAAAAACTTTAAACTTTTGTTCAAAATTTTTCAGAGTTAAAAATTGTGGGTTTTTTGGTTATAACTCTGTAAATGTTAATTTTTGAAAAAAAAATTTTTATAACAATATTGACTGGAAAGTTAAGAGCAACAACTTTTTTTTATGGAAGTTCTCTGTAACTCTTAAAATAAAGTTGTTTAACACTAATTGATTTTCATGTGCAGACGACGACGACGACGGAAAATTAAAACCTAAATAGAGCTTTTTCCTAACGGAACGTTCGATAAAAATCAGTGAGAATAACTTTAAAAGAAATAGCTAGCTAGAAAGTAAAGTTCATATAACACAAGTTCTCTCAAGACTATATAACCCTTTGATATTTACAGGGACAAAATGGTTACATTTAGTGCATGTTGTTTTCAATACAACTTCAATGTATTTTATACTCCATAGAAGAAAATTGATTTAGACAAAGATTAAATATTTTCAAAAAAATTCCAACTCACCCGAATGAATAATATCGATGATCGACGAAGGTCTTATCTTCTCCAGATCTTTGATGAACGACCGTGCATAGCCTCTGTAGGCATTGGGCGAATAAATACACTCGGTGGAGAAATAGTCGAGCTTTTTAAAGTATGCATACATCACAATTTCCTTTTCATATGTATACTTGAAAGGTTTTGACCTTGGTAGTAGACCTTCTGACCCCTAAAATGATTAAATAACTCCATGAAATGAAGGGCATCAATATAAATTTTTATCGCTGTTGTTCTTTAGTCCTTATAATATAACTGTCAATTTATTATAAAACGAATTCCTACCCTAAAAATGCAATTATTAATATGTTGATGGTCTATACATCCTTTTAATTATAGAAATTATTGCCTGTCACATACATCTTCAATACAGACTTTTATGTACTTGGTAATTATTTTTGGATTAATTAGTATGGCAAATAGAAATACTACTAAGTCACATGAAATTCGTAAGAGAAAGAGAAAAACACATTTATTATTAAACTTCAAATACATTCACAATAAGTTTGATAAAACTATTTAATGAAACAAGCTGGCTATCTCTACAAAAAAACTTTACCTTTTTATGATTAAAAAATTAATACAAAATGATTATTTATTTTAGAAAAACAGTGGATATTGCAAGGATGCTCATAGAAGCAATTATTTAAAAGAAAACTTGGGTTTAAAATTTGAAATAAATGTAAAAAAAAAAGTAAGGTTCAAACCATATACCACAATCAGCATAATGAAAAGGCAGTGAGAATATCATCAATAATGAACATTGTTTAATTCATACACTATTATGGAATTGAAGAATTGATTGTTCAGCCCATACACTATTATATAATTATTATTATGC
Organism: Archaeomysis grebnitzkii; assembly: GCA_031471125.1. Classification (NCBI taxonomy): domain Eukaryota; kingdom Metazoa; phylum Arthropoda; class Malacostraca; order Mysida; family Mysidae; genus Archaeomysis; species Archaeomysis grebnitzkii. The sequence goes on along the minus strand of JARUHE010349736.1, from coordinate 6,224 downwards.
TATTATATTGTATCATATTATAGCCCATACACTATTATGGAATAGAAGAATTGATACATGCCCACAAATGCAGTCGGACTTGGCCCCGTAGGCTCTCGGGATGAACCCAGTGGGAGCGACAAGAGCTGTTTACAGATGGTCGGACCGGCGGGGATGGGAGCCTCCGACATAAGGGCTCCATCCATTTTGTCAAGAAGGGAGTGGGTTCGACAACAACAATTAATGCAAAATTATTTCAAAAAAAAGTAAACTTTCCAGACCAATCATTAACATTAACATTAACAATCACGTCTAAAATGAAGCCGTCGTTACCGTTTGTATTAGCGTACATCTTTGTAGCCTGGCAATGTCTCCTCTCAGAATGTTCATCACAACAGTCTCGGCGACGTCGTCGGCGTTGTGACCCGTGACCATCTTGCTGACCCCGAGCATAGCCGCTCCTCTGTCGAGAGCTTGCCTGCGAAACACGCCACAAAAGGTGCAATTGTTCTTCCTCCCAACCTGGAGAGATTTATCCAGTTTTTAAATACTTCAACCATTTCTTGTAACACTGGTGATACATAAGTCGAATGGTTTATTACATTTTATGTGTCACCAATGATACAGTAGTCTAATGGCTTATTCCATCTTATGTAATACCAGTGATACATAAGTTTAATGGCTTATTTCGCTTTATGTAACACCGATGATACACAAGTCTAATGGCTTATTCCATTTTATGTAACACCGATGATACACAAGTCTAATGGCTTATTCCATCTTATGTAATACCAGTGATACTAATCAATATAATAACTTTATACAGGCAAATGATTGTTTATATAAATTTATTAAAAACAAACAAACTTGATTTTTATCACTGCTGTAACAAAAGACGTATGTATCACCGGTGTTACAAGAAATGGTTAACATGTTAAGTATAAAACACTGCAGTGGTTCACCGCAGTTTTAGTCACAATAATATATGGATCAACAATTGCACAAGTTAGGTGAACTCTATGTAACTTGAATGAGAGCTACCTCACTTGTGCTATTGTTGATAAATATATATTAAATAAGATTTTTATAATCATAATAATAACAATAATTACAATTACAGTAAAACTCCTGAAACGTAGATCAAAATATTGTCTACATTATTGGAAGAATTTCCATTTCAGGCTGACCAATACCCCTGATTTTGTGTCACATTTTCTTTGTATACATAGAAATGATGTGGATGTTTCAGGATTTTTTCATGATTCAACATTTTTAGGAAATTTCTATGTTTCATTATTCTACATTTCAGGAGTTTCACTGTACAACCAAACTAATAATATAATATTTTATGCCATCAAAGATTGTGAGACATTACCTTAGAGACAATCTTATCCATCGTCCAGCCATAAAGGTCTTCGTATGACAGGATTTTTAGAGGGATGTCGTACTGCTTCTCGTTCCGTTTTACCGTCTCGAGACTGTCATCTCTGTAGCCTACGAAAAATTGTATCATTTTATATTTATTTGTTTATTTATTTATTTATTTTATATTTATTTATTTTATATTTATTTATTTTATATTTATTTATCTTATATTTATTTATTTATTTATTTTATATTTATTTATGTATTTTATATTTATTTAATTTTTATTTAATTTTTATTTATTTATTTTATATTTATTTTATATTTATTTTATATTTATTTATTTATTTTATATTTATTTATTTATTTTATATTTATTTATTTATTTTATATTTTATATTTTTATATTTATTTATTTATTTTATATTTATTTATTTATTTATCTTATATTTATTTATTTATTTATCTTATATTTATTTATTTTATATTTATTTATTTATTTTATATTTATTTAATATTTATTTATTTATTTATTTATTTATTTATTTATTTATTTATTTATATTATATTTATTTATTTGTTTGTTTTATATTTATTCATTTATTTTATATATATTTTATTATTAATTTATTTATCTTATTACTTTTGTATTTCTTTCTCTAGTTACATTCACATTCATTCAACTGGTTACCTTATTTATATTTCGCCTTTAAATATTTTTAATTTGATTAAGAAAAAATGATATTTTATACCATTGTATGCACCAATAAGTTTTTTGGAATTTTTTTTGCCTAAGATTATTCAGCACTAAGGCCACCTTTTCTGCGAGGATACTGATAATTTTCAAAAAATACAATTTAGGTGATAATTTTCCTTAAAAATCTTCATAGAGAGGACAATTTCTAAGAAAAACACCATTTAGAGGAGGACAGTTTCTCAAAACTTGGTTCTGTGAAGAAAACAAAAATAGTTGATTTATGTCACCCTGTTCAGTACCATCAGGTCAGGTTAAGCACTACAAACAACTACAATCAATCAGCACAACCTAGAAAGGTTAGATTAGGGGCTGGAACTGCAGGTTGAATAAGGTACTCTAAAGATATGTTAGGATAAAAAATTAGGCACTACCACTAAAGGTTAGAATAAATTAGGCACTGCCACTGGGGTTTAGGATAAATTAGGCACTGCCACTAGTGCTTGATTATGTTATTATGAGCTTTAGAACACTACTTAGGAACTGTCGTGGCACCACAACATATTATCAACCCAGTCCGATAAAAATATAAGCAGGGTGCCAGTTTTCAACAAAAATTAGTCAAATGACAAAATCTCCCTACATTTAGAAAGGTTCTTACTTAGTTTAAATATATTTTGTTGGATTATTTGTCATCCATTTCAATCAAACCAATCTTTTTCTATCTATTTTCAAAAAAATATATTGGGTATTGCCATTATTTATTGATAAGAAACATCTGTTATGTTGGGGAGATTTTGTCAATTGATTAATTTTTTCTGGCCATCGGCACCCTGAATATAATGATTGATTTAAGATTAGGATTAATATTAATCAGGATTATCATTATTATTAATTAGGATTACCATTAATTAGTATTAACATTAATTAGGATTAACATTAATTAGTATTAACATTAATTAGGATTAATATTAATTAGCATTAACATTAATGGCCACAAAACTCACCAGTGATTCCTTCATCAATTGACAAGAGCACCAATTTTAATCCATAATTATATCGCTCGTTCAATAATTTCATAATATACGCCAACACCGTCGAGTCTTTGCCGCCTGGAAATAAACAACAAAAATTAAGTATGATCGAATATTAATCAACCAGTATGAACAAAATGTTATATATTTTTACATTTAATTATGGTTTATAAATTTATATTACTTTGTTTATATTTAAATTACTTTGTTTACATTTATACATATTTCATACAATTATATTTCAGGAAAACAAAGATAAAACAGGAAATCATTGCTTTAAAACCAATAAGTTCAAAATGACATGAAAATTTAGTTATTTCAAATAACTAACCTATATTAAGTAGAAATATATTCATAACCCATATGTTAAAAATAAACATAAAAATGTTTAATCTAGTTTTGAAGTTCTGAAAGCTGCCCAAAAATACATAATGGAAAAACTATAAACTTGAAAAAAATATTGATGTTATAAAAAACATTTAACATTGATTGGTTAGAATTAGCAGTTCAAAATCAAATTAAAAGTCCAGTTTTGTAAGAAATTCCACACCACAACCCTAATTAAAATTGGATTTTATTTCCGTTAGAAATTAGAACAGATGAAAAAATAGTACTATTATTTACCTGATGCAGCAATTGCGACATAATCATCGGACGAAAAAAGCTTTGCCGATGTTATTGTGTGATGAATTTCTTCCTCGAACGCCCAAAAGAAACAAGATTTACAAAGTGCATCTCCTGTTTTAGGCCTCTGAAAAATTGAGCTCAGGTATTTAAGGTATTTGAAACATTATGTTCAGGTTTCTAAAATATTGAGCTCAGTTATTTAAAACTTTTAAAAAATTGAGTTCAAGTATTTAAGCTATATGAAAGAATTTGCTCAGGTTTTTTAAGACATTCAAGAAGATGAGCTCTTGTTTTCAAGACATTTGAAACATTGAACCAAGCTATTTAAGATATTTGATATATTGAGCACAGTTTACAAAGTTCAGTACATTAACTTGAGCCATTTGTAATTCTGTATAATCAAAAACAAAGTTTGTGTTTTTCCGGAAGTACATGAAAATGCGAGGATAACAAGAAAACAAAACAGGTTTGGGCATATACTTATTTTTGAAATGGTAATAAATTCTAGCAACACTTCACCCTCTACCGCTGTATGTCACTCTCCGGGAACAAAAAAATATTAATGCTTATAATAGGCAGAATATTAGTTGTATGAGCAGGGCACCTTTTGTCACTGAGGCTGAACATGTTACAGTTGTCATACAAGCGGCAAAATTGGTGCCGATTATTGTTGGGCAGCAGTTATCAACAAGTGATGCATATATCAGTGCACTGATAGGTCTAAGTAACATACATACATTTTTGAACAAATTTGAGAACAACAAAATTGCTTGGCAAATAGTTGCAAAGCAGTGAAATATAAGGTGAATATGATCATCCTTTACAAAAATTATTAAAACAAAACAATACAAAAGTAGTGTAATTAAAGCTTAACACTGGTGTTTCTATTGATGTTTACAATTGAAAAATATATCAGCTGTACTGGTTTTAATTGATGTATTGATTCTAATAGGTGTTTTTGGCCCCCAAAAACTATTTGAGGAGCAAACTCAGGTTATGTTTTGTTTGGTGGCTCACAATAATGCTAAACTTTTCTCAAATACTGCAGTTCTCATACAGCATGCGACACAATATACTGGTTCTTCTCAACTTTCACTACATTTTTAAAACATCTACATATATTTTGAAATTATCACATATATGGAATACTTGATCCCCAAATAGCATAGTAATGTTTGATTTTTTTTAAATTTCATAAAATCATAATTCAGGCGGTAGAGGGTTAACAAGGAAGTACTAGAAATTTAGGGAAATTTATAAATTTTTTAGGTCTTTATTGAAAAACCTTCAAGGTTTCAATCTACTCATGTGAGAGTAAGTACTTTTTTAACCATGTCTAAAATAAGAAATTGCCCAGATTTGACTTATAGAGCGGGACTTCATCTTGGCAAAAACGTAATTACCTTCAATATTGCTTTCTTTCCGCAATTGGTGGAACAGTCTATAGTCATCTTGAATCTGAAAAAAAACATGACAATACAAAAAACGTTTAATCAATTTATAAATATTTCTATAAATTATTCAAATTTTTAAATTAAATTATTCATTGAATATAGTTTATTTAATTTCTATAAATGAACTTCTTGAACAATTTAATTATTTAATCATGTCTAAACTTCTCGTGTTTAAATGAAAAAAATTTATACAGTGAACACTAGTGAGGTAAACTCTATGTTATTTGAGTGTGGGTTACCTCACTTGTGCTATTGTTGATCCATATTTTACAAGCATTAGAAAACAGTCAATTTTGAACTATTGCTCTAACTTTCCAAGGTTTGATTTTCAAACCATATCAGCAATGGAGCCTTATCTGACTGAGGGAAAAAACTTCATTGCTTATGTGGGCAGCTGAGAACAGAAATTAATAATTTTAATTAATAATTAATTAAAAAATAATAATAATAATTTTAATTAATAATTAATAATTTTATTCACATTTGTGCCAACAGAATTACTGCTTATGTTGAACTTATACTTTTTTTTAGCAAACATTTCTCTAAACTTTTAAATAAAATCTTAGTTAACCAAAAACTTATCAGGTATCAACATAATTCAGAATTCTTAATAATTTCAATTGTTTCAACAAAACTGACTTTGCTCAGTATTCAAATTTAGGGTTGAAATAAAAAAAAAACTATTAATCTATAAACTAAATGACACAAATGTCTTGTGATAATTCAGCAACTTGATTAAAAATTATGGGTGTACGGTACCGAAGCTTTGGCTTTGCCCGAAGCCGATTTCAGGGGGCACTTTTTGCCAAAGCTTTGGCAATTTATTTTCAATCCAGCTTTCTGACTGCCATGATTGGGTCACGATAATGCTGAACTTTCCTTAAATACTGCAGTTTTCATAAAGGGTGCAATGTGACGTATGGTTGTGTTCAACTTGTACCCTTTCCTTAAATACTGATGTTGTCGTACAGTGTGCGACGCGACAATGCAGGTCCAGTATGTAATTCTACTTAAATTTTGTGAAACCTGACGCATTTACATTTTCCAATTATTTGAAAAATACCTTAAAAA
>JARUHE010349725.1:0-10118 GCA_031471125.1 Archaeomysis grebnitzkii | reverse complement strand
CCTAAACAGCTTAAATTTGGATATGATTTAGCTATGACATGCTACTTGACGTGTGCTAAATTTCAACTCTTTATCTTAAATGCATTTGAAGTTATTAATGATTGTTTGGTGAGCTGTGAGGTTTCCGAACCAATATGAGCGCTACTGTATATTAATTCTAATGTATACAATAATTTTCTACTACGCTTCACAATAAAAAAATTGCATCCTCCACCTTCTCTCAATTAAAAGCCGATATTTTCCGTAAGAAGAAGGCAAACTACACGTAATAAATTCCAATGAAGTTAGCCTACCTCCACTTTTTTTGCTCAATTAAGGTCGACATTGATACAAGGTTTATTTAACATTTACTAACAATATTCTGGATTTTCTTTAAATTGACACCAATGAAATTTGTTAATTGATAGTTTTCTTGTTAGCTATAGGCCTATATGTTTGCACAAAATTTAGCTTTTTTAAAACTTAGTTGTTTTTCAATATTTTTAATGAAAATTGGTTCACATTTTAAATATGCTGTAAACAAGAAAATAAAATTAACATTTTAGGAAAAAAAACGGTCATATTTTTAGATTTGATACTATTTTGATATGCGAACTAACAAACATAGTTTCATAAAAAATATTTACACACAAATATTCATAATGGAAAAAATTATTTATTAGGCTGTGGCAAACAGGTTCTATATAATCCACTGTTGATTGTTGGGGCTGATGCGGAGTTTGCTGAGGTTGCGGAGGCAGCGGATTTTTCACAATTTTTTTTTAAATCTTTGTTTTTAAATCTTGGTTAACCACAACTATGAAACCACAATTATGGAAAAAATATATATATTTTTTTCAATTTTGTTTTACAAATATTTATATTTAACAGGGATGGCTTTATAGATAATTCTGAACAATATTGTCCAGAATATATTATTTTGTAAGATCAATATTTATTGAAATACTAATTTTTTAAATCTTGGTTAGGCACCACTTAGTAGAATTATTGTAAAAATAATTTTTTTTTAAACTTTTGTTTTACAGATATTTTTATTGAACAGGAATAGCTTTACATATAGTTCTGAACAATATTGTCCGGAATAATTCTTTTGTAAAAGGGATATTTATTGAAATAATAGGGTTTTAAATCTTGGTTAGCTACCACTTAGTAGAATTATGAATTTGTTTTATTTTATGTATGTATATATATATAGTAATTTTATTGTATGTGTAAATTTTACTCGATCACATTCTTAATTTGTTTACGAATTTCCTGGTACTTGCTTTATTATAAATTTTTAAATAGTTTTATGGAAAAGAGCTTTGTTGAAATGAAAGAATAACATTTATATCACAATACAGTATTTGATTGTTAAACATTACATGTATATAAAAAATATAAAAAAAAATTGATTAGCTTATGACTAAAGTGTCTTCTACCAAGGAGATAAACATGCAATATATCATTAAGCAGCAGTACAATGAGTTGCTTAGCTTTCCTCGTGATTCACAAAATGATACTTGTTTATAATTTGTTCTTTATTAATCTGTCTTATATAACGTCCTTAAGAGTATTAACATATTATGGCACTAGAATGTGTTAGCCTATCACATTGAATTATTCACATCTATTAAACATCTTACGACGTCACTTAAATATCTTTATACCTCAACCAATCAGGCGTCCTTGCTTGTGTAAAAACAAATTTATAAGACGCAACCCAGCCAATCAAAATCCTCCAAATAAATAACAACTACTATAACATGGTGACGTCACGATGGGTTTATTCGTTTCTATAGAAATAACGTTCAAGATATTTGATGAGTCTTGGTATTCATTCATATAAATAGATAAGAAATGTCATAAGTGACCAGTCCATCTTTAACATGTGGGCAAAATGTTTCATAGCAACCTTTTTGGTTGCCAGTGCACTTGCAACGCGGCACCCACGTTTACCTGGTATTTAAATATATTTACATTTTATTGAATAAATTAAATATACAAATATTTTCCTATCTATACAATGTGAAAATGATATATTCGTATATTCATTCCCTTTTCAAGATTGAAATAAAAAAAACTAAGGAGCTAAAACATGAATCCAATTAAAGGATATTATTTTAATGATATTTTATGTGACGAATGTGATTATACTTATTTAAAATAAAAGGAAACAATTGTCTGAATTTTTAAAGAACTCAACATTTTATTAATTGATGAAGTTTGAAATGAGAATGAACTAGCCTATGATATCTAAAATGTTTACATTAACTTATTAAATTAAATTAAACTTGATTTATGTAAATTGAGAAAGGAAAAAGTATATATTGTTATTAGGAATGCTAGTTAGTAAACCCTTCATTAGTAATGCTAGTTAGTAAACCCTTCATTAGTAATGCTAGTTAGTATACCCTTCATTAGTAATGCTAGTTAGTATACCCTTCATTAGTAATGCTAGTTAGTATACCCTTTATTAGTAATGCTAGTTAGTATACCATTTATTAGTAATGCTAGTTAGTATACCATTTATTAGTAATGCTAGTTAGTATACCCTTCATTAATAATGCTAGTTAGTATACCCTTCAATAGATTTGCTAGTTATTATACCCTTCATTAGTAATAATAGTCAGTATACCTTTCATTAGTAATGCTAGTTAGTATACTCTTCATTTCCTTTCAGATATATCTTACCTAGCAAGACTGTCCACCTTTTGTTATTATCGGAGTTATATATGGATCAATAATAGCACAAGTGAGGTGAGCTATATGTTATGTGAATGTGGGTTACCTCACTTGTGCTATTTTCCATCCAGCTATGCCTTCATAAATTTAAATTCCCAAGAACAAAAATGTTTCCCACTGTTTAAATATTTGAAATGTTAATTTAAATATTTTATTTCACTTTCACTTCAAATTTTACGTCCCTCACTAAAAGGATCACAAGTTGAGCAATTTCTTTTATAATTTTTTAGCCATGTATGTGAAGAAAATTTCAATTCATACCCTCAGTCGCACAGAGCTTGCTCCTCAAACTACAGGGTGGTCAAAAAGTCAGATCCGATTTTGAAGGAAGAAAAATTTTATAAATTTTATAATTTTATAAATAAAACTCACTGATATATTTATAGTCATATATCTTTCAGTAATAATAGACAATGCATTGGCCATTGAAAAATCTGACTTTTTTCATTTTGCAGGAACAAAATAAAGAATACACTTTTTTAATCATTCTTTTTAGTTTTTTAAATAACAGATCTTGTTTTTTTACAGGTAACTAAATCAAAATTTGATTTGGTCTTAAAACAAAAAGTGTTAAGTGCTGGAAAAATCCACCTCCGCCACCCCCGATGGCCCAACAATCAATAGTAGTTTATAGAGGCTGCTTGTCACAGCCTTCGTAGCTAATTTACGAAAGAATCGTTACAAATATTTACATCTTTTGAAATGATAGCTATTGTTTTTACAAGGTTATCAAAAATAAAAATTTAACTTAAAAACGTTTTACTTTTTTGTTTTAAAAGAATGATTACCTAGAATGAAATGAAGAACTATTAGTTCTGAACAACCTTTAATAAGAAGATTTTGTACAAAAGCTATATTTTGGAGATAATAATTCCTTTGGTGTTTTTGAAATTTTTATAAATTCACTTTCTTATTTTCTATTATCGAGCGGTTGAACATAGTGAGCGAAGCTTTTATTGTTGTTTTGTTATTGACCTTGGAGGAATGATTGTATAGAAAAAATGTTGGACTTTTAATTCTAATTATTCTGCATTAAGGTTTTTATTTCTAAGATTTAGATTTTTGTATTAAGAACATTTTTAGGCGTTTTTTTTTTAAATTTTAATACCAACTTTTTTGTTTTTTATTTTACAAAAAAGTTTACTTAGAACAAAATTCTTAGCATCTTTTACGAAATAAAGTTTTTACGCAAACATATATTTTTTGAGTAATGGCGGTTGTTGTCTAATTGGGTTAACCGAAACGAAAATTGGGTGTTTTTTATTTTAAAAAAAGTTTATTTAGATTTAACTTATTAAAATTTTTCAAAAATGTCAAACAACTTAAGAATAAAAATTACTAAATGAACTTTACACAAAAACATACAGCGTTAGCCAAAATCAAAAATTAAATAACTATTTTTATTTTAAAGGAATAATGACCTATTAATCAAGACAATTTTTACTAAAGACGCAGGATTAATAGATTTCCTTTATTTGTATATGTATGCTTTTTATGATAAAATGAATAACTACAAATTTTAAACAACTTTTGAAAAATACAATTTTACACAAATATATTTTTTGAAATAACAGCTATTGTTAGAAAAATGTTCTTACCAAAATTCAAATTTGTTTTATAACTTTTTCATTTTTTGTTTTAAAACAATGTTTACTTAGAATAAAACGAAGCACTATTAATTATCACAACTTCTCCCAAACACGCCGGTTTTATTTGATTCCTCTAGTTTGGTATACTAAAAAAGCACCGTCGACAAATAACCAATGAATGCATTATTATTGTAAGGTGTTTAACACAACTTTTTTGACAGTAAGTATTTACATTATATGGACTAACAATATCACAAGTGAGGCAACCCACATTCAAATAACATAGAGCTTACCTCACTTGGGCTATTGTCGATGCATATAAACATTATACTTTGTTACAACATCAGTTGTGCTATATGTAATTTTTTCGCTGTTCATTATATTACTTCATAAAAAACTTTTAAATTCATGTAAAGTTGCTTCTAAATTATTTCTTAACATTTATTACTGTAGATGATTTTCAAATATTAAAACTTCACCATTGGCTTATCATTATTTTAAAATACTTTATTTTAAAACTTCATTACTTTTGATATCCATTACCTTTGTATTTAAATTAATGTTTGTTGTTGTGATCGTGTTCGTCATTGATTTTGTGAGACAAACATTTTTGCATCATCTATGTTTAAACATTTTTAATTCCTTTTAATTTATCTTTTTCATTTGTTTATACTTACTCAGCTGTCTCTTTAGTCTCGTAATAACTTTATAATAATAAAATCACAAAGTTTCGGAACATTTTAGTTTTTATAACATTATGTTGTTTAATACAAATCGTACGATGGCCTAGCATATTGGGCCATGGATCTTGGTGTTACTTTGTAATAGCCTAACATCCTGAGCCATAAACTCGTTTGACCTACAACGTGTTTCGGTTGATTGGACATTCAGTAGTTTTCAGTCTGTAGCTTCTAGGGTCCCACAGGGCAGTGTCTTGAGTCCACTATTATTTATCTTGTTCACAAGTGGTATGTGGGACAATGCTGAGAACAAAATTGTCTCCTAGGCTTATGATACTATATTATATGCTGAAATTAGATCACCTGCTGTTTTTTCTGCTGTTGCCAATTCTCTAAATAGGGGCCTTCTTAAGATTCATTCATGGTGTGTTAGAAGGGGATATGAAACTAAACCCCTTTCAACCCACTCCATCATTGTTATAGTAGATCTCGAACAACTCATCCTCCTCACCCACCATTGTCTTTGTGTGGGACTTCTTTGGATGTATCTAACTCCCTTAAGCTATTGGGCGTGATATGCACATAAATCTATATATTTATGGGGCTGGTAATACATAAAAAATTAAATATAATTTGAATATCGGATTATTGAGTGGGGACCTAATGAATAAATTGAAAATGCACAATTAAAACGGGTAAATACTGTGAAAAAAATAGGTAAGACCTCCGCAGTAAAAACGTGTAGAGAAGGGAGATAATTAGTAGAACAAACATCTTTTAAACAAGCTGGCTATCGGCAAAAATATACAAGCTATTGCATTACATGATACACTAATATCCTTCCAAAAGGAATGCATGCTTTTGAAACATCTGTCTTTAAATCTAAGACAACATCAATGAATTTCTATAAAGATGAAGGTACTTTACTAAACAATGATAGGTCTTGCAATAAAATGTGACAAGTTGAAGAATGATTATATACTAAATAAATTAGAATAAAAGAAGACATAGAAGGATAAAACTTGTACCAGCAAAACGTCTACTAAAGAAACATTAAGGCATTGGTTCCCAGCCTTTTTCATGACGGCACGGCTTTGGGCTGCTTAAAACTATGATTGGCGGCACCTTGGCACGAGATTTACATTACTATGCATCAATTTTCCTTTTATAACTGACGTGCTACGCTATGGCTTCGCGGCACAGTAGAAGAGTGGTTAGGAACTACTACATTTAGGTAATGAACATCATAAAATTAATATAAAGACTATGTGATGCTCAACTATATTTAAAATATTGTTAGAGTGCTTGGGGATCATTGTTCATATATTTATAATAAGTTTTTATTAATGTTTTATTAAAATTGATGTATTGTATAGATTATATTAAAATTTATACTTCTCATGTATAACTAAATAAAATAAAAATAAAATAAATTCAATTGCATATGACTTTGCTTATACTTATTATTGTGATTCTGGTAAATGGGAGTTCATGCCACACTTTCTGTAGTCTCAGTACCTATCGTCGTTTATATTGATAAGTGTGTTCGTGCATGCGTATTGGGTGTTCAATAAGTGTTATGGAACAGCTTGAGAACATCATTACATTTGTGACGTCACCAACTCTGTTGACGTCATAAAAGTTGATGACATCACATAAGAGGTCTTTATCTTAGAAAGAAAAGGTGCTTTTAGGCGGATTGCTTCTTCAATAAGAAATAAACAGCTGAGGAAGACATTTTTGAAATTTTTCAACAAATTTAGGCGAAAATGAACATTTTGTATATTGTATTAACCATTTAAGTATGTGACTTTTATTATTTAGATTTTAAATTTAAATAAACATGAAAATAGTTGCAACATACAGTATAATGAAAATAATTTACATATCTTTATGATTAATTATTGTTTCCACAAACTTTTTTTTAACAACTTTTTTGTTGACTTTTCTTTTGGCGTTCAACGTAATGCATCTGCACAAAAGGTCTTGGAGAAAATGTTCACAACAATAGCGGAAGATTCAGAAATAAAATATATAAACTTTGCATTGAAGTAGTTTTTTATTACTATTGTCGATATAAAATGTTGTTAATGGAAAACGTATTTATTAGGAAATTATATTAGAATATTGTTGGCTCTACAATACATATTTAGAAATTTCCAATACATTTTATTTTTTATATAAAACTTTAACATTATATTTCAGTATTGAATTTTAACATTAGAATCAATTTAACACTCTTAATTTATATCAAAAATGTGTTCATTGAAATATATTTTATAATTTGTATAAAAACATGAATTTTCATTTATTTTTAAAGTTCAATAAACTTGTCATGGCACACGCCATGCTGGAAACACCGCTTCACGTCTGGTTAGCACTTGGATGTACATATTGGGAGCTCGAATGACAATTAAATTTCAAGTCTTGAAAACATTTTAAATCTAACATTTCAAAATTATTTAGTTTCTACCTTTTTCTTACTGAGCATCTACTTACAAATATACTATCATGTATACTAACAATATGCGGGCATAAAATGTAAGAACTTCTATTATTTTACCTTGTTGTTCAGAGTTTGCTTATCAAACTACTGAGGCAACAAATGCGGATGTAATTCTAAAACATCTGCATCTGTGTATAAACAATTTATTGTTCCTTTACTGGGGCCATCTATCTGATAGTTTTGCCTACTCTATATATGGTACATCAATCTGGACATACATATATGAGAGCTAATATCTAATATTTGGACCAAACCTGAGCCGAACGAAAACATCTATTGAACATTTTAATATTGTAATATGATTTGTAATAAATGAGCGAAATTTAATATAATATTATTACGATGGTATTTTTATAAACTGGAGAAAATATAGCAATACAAACGTACATGTTGGAGTTAAAGTAAAACTCGTTTAAAAGACCAAATTGACTGTAACATTTGCATCAAAACATGAGTACTCTTTTCAAGTAGAAAAATAAGACCAATAAAGTTATACGTTAATACTTTTTGTTGTAAACTCCATACTGTGAAAATCTTCCTAGATTTTCATAGTATAGAATTTAAAACAAAACAAAATAATTTAAAACTTCATTGTTCTTATTTCCCCCCAAAAAAGTACGTACGCGTACTAGACATGCCGTACGTACCAAACGTACCTGAACTAAATAAGCAAGTACTTGGCACGCTGTATCCACAAAAACACTTACGTATGTATTTTGAGGATACAAACATACCAAACCAGGACAGATTTTGCGAGAAAACGCACAGAAAGTATGTTTTCTTACAATGTACCTTTGGTACATAAGGTACGTTTGGTAAGCGTATGTACGTACAACGGAAGGGTTTTCTATTTTTAAAATGTTCAAATATTTTGCTACGGACACAATGGTACTTATTATGCAATATACATGTGAAGAAATGTTGTGTGTAAGATTCAACATCGACATGTCACTCCTCAATTTTAGTCATTGCTCAAACATTAAAGTTATAATAATAATAAAAATAAGAAGAAGAATAATATAATATAACAACAATAATATGTAATACAAAAGTTGTCATAATAATAATATCAAATAATAAAATACATAAATTGTCACAATAATAACAACAATAAAAATAATAATAATAAAATAAATAATAATAAAATACATAAATTGTCACAATAATAACAACAATAAAAATAATAATAATAAAATAAATAATAATAAAATATATAAGTTGTCACAATAATAATGCTAATAATAATAATAATATAAATAATAATAATAAAATATATAAATTGTCACAGTAATAATAACAATAATAACAATAATATAAATAATAATAAAATATATAAGTTGTCACAATAATAATTATAATAATAATAAAATAAATAATAATAAAATATATAAGTTGTCACAATAATAATTATAATAATAAAAAAATAAATAATAATAAAATGTATAAGTTGTCACAATAATAATAATATAAATAATAATAAAATATATAAGTTGTCACAATAATAGTAATAATAATATAAATAATAATAATAACAATAATATATAAGTTGTCATAATGACGACGTTTGAGGGAAAATTAAAATATATTTTCTTAAATGTTGCTACATATTTTAAGAGCTTTAATTATGTTAGAATAAACATGGCAGCAATCTCGAATGTTTTACATTAACCGGCAATAAATTAAAAGAAAATTGTTACTTATAGAAACTATCTTTTTACAAAAAATCCAAAAATTTGTGTACGCTGACTTAAGCCTTGTTTTCTTCATATACAGAACAAAAAATAATAAATACAAACAAAAAATTAACAATAATTGTACAAATTAATCAAATAATTATAAAATTGTAATTGAATTATTTATATAAATTATAATAGCATTGAACTGTATGTCCTGTCAATTGAAATTAGACTGGCCAGATCCATAATATCATTTAAAAAGGGTCTTAATTAATTAAACATTATTTGTATTTTTGAAGGTGAAAGGTTTCACATTTGTGAATGTCTTTTGAGGAACAATTTTATGGAATTTAAAAAGGTGCAAAATTACTCTGAGTGCTACAGGTTGGCTGGCATTGAGGGCTACATAAAATAGCTTTGATTATATTATATTATACCATTTTGTAAAAATGGAGAAGTGGTAAATGCAACAGCTTCTTTATTGGTCTATAAAGTGAAGTCAAATTTCTAAACAAAACAGTAATAAAATTAAGCTGAAAACTATAATAAAACTGCCACAAGAATTAAATTCATGCAAATAAGGTGTCAATCTGCTTATCGCCCATGCCCTGGCACGTTAAGACCAAAACTCAAAAACAAAAATGTATTAAACTAAAATTAATATGCCTTTAAAAAACAAAAAAAACATGCCAACCTTTTCAAATGATTTTATTTCCCCATATTTAAAAAGAGCCAAACTTAAGCGACCTTATTTCCCCAACACTTGGTTCGGAAATTACAACAAGAAAATATTCGGGGGAACAAGATGGAATCGAGAATGGCTTTCTCATAGCTATTTTTTACGGCTGTTATCAGGCTTTCTTCAAACTAATTTCGTTTATGGTGAGTCACACTAGTTCATACATCTGTAGGTAAATTGTATATAATTATATATGTCTATATA
>JARUHE010349714.1:0-10118 GCA_031471125.1 Archaeomysis grebnitzkii | reverse complement strand
TTATTATTATTATTATTATTATTATTATTATTATTATTATTATTATTATTATTATTATTATTATTATTACTATAATTGTTTTATTATTTTTTTTAAATAACATTATTATTATTATTATTACTATTACTATAATAATTTTATTAATTTATTTTTAAAGAACATTATTATTATTATTATTTTTATTATTATCACTGTAATTATTTTATTAATTTAAAAATAAAACATTATTATTAATATTTCAGGCTTCAACAAAACTTGATTTTTTGCTTGAATTTCTTAGGCCAAAAGAGAAGACTGGTCAGACAGGGTGGACAATATTTGTGCCATAAAGTCATGTGGAAATTCTGGCATCCATATTGGTCAGAAGATAAAACTTATGATTAATGACACCGTGAAACCAGATAAATATGTTTATTTTTCCTCATCTGATGGTTTAACTTCCAAATATTTTTTTGCTTTAATGGTTAAAATACATTGAAGTTGTATTGAAAATAATCCTTGTTATAAGCACCGAATCAAGTACTTAATTAAGCAGTGGATAAACATTTGTTTACGTTGCGTTGTCTTGCAAAACAAATGACTTTTGTGAACTTTTAATGTTTTAGTTGTGAAAGTAATTAATTTCTTTGATTAATTTAATGATGATTGTTATCAGATAACGATTACTTTGGTGTGCCCGCTGGGGTTTGATTGCTATGATTAGGTTTTGCTCGTTAAATTGTGATTTTTCTAATTTTTGAATACTTACACTCAGAAAAACAAATAAACAAATTGATAAAATAGGAAAGTCAACAAAAGAACTTTAGATTTTTATTGCCAAAAAAGTACGGTAGTAGATACACGAATTTGAAATTTTGAATAGATTTCTCTTTAACTTCAACAGTGTTGTATTTTTATTTACTATTTAGTTGCCCCAGTATTACCTTAAACCTCATCCATGTACTACAGTTTACTATACAGTTTTCGATTAAATATATTTGGTTCAGGTTTAGTCTGAATCTTAAAGAACAATTCTTATATATTCAAGTCCAAATTGATGTGCCTCTTACTGTATATTTGAAACAATAAAAAATTTAACTATTTTCAAAGAAATGCTATTTTGTATAGTGAATGTTATAAATTTAATTTTATATTGTATTCAAATGCTACTTAAATTATTCTTGGGTCTTGCTTTCTGGCATACCTTTAGTTAAAATTTATAATTATATAACTATAATTAAAGTTATAGTTATATTTATACTTAAACTTTATAAATATAGTTGAACTTTGTAATTATAATTAAACTTTATAATTGTAGTTAAGCTTTGTAATTATAGGTAAACTTTGTAAATTTGGTTATACTTATAGCTATAGTTAAGACTATCGTTTATAATTGGTTACAAAAGAAACGTTGGTATATCGGAAAAAAATAAGCAACACAATAAAAAAAAATTTTTGGTAGTAAAATATATATTTGTTGATTTTTGCATCGCAAAGTTCAGTTCATGATTGGAGTATAATTATCAAAGACATGTTTATTACAACAATTAAACAACTCTTAAAATGAATGAAGACATTTATTTGCGTCAATAATAAAAAGTTGTTGTTTATTTTTTGCAGTTGCATGAACAGCATCCTCTATTTAGCAAATTATCTGAGCTGAATTGTAGCGACTTGGTTTATAATTTTTAGTTACTTCTCAACCTAAATAGATTTGTATAATTTTAAACGACACAAAAGTATGTTGAAGTTTGTTAAATTAATGAAAACTTTCAAAATAGTAGAATAATATTTAAAACTATATATATCTATATTAATTATTTAGAATTCCACGATCATACCTGGTCGGAAACATCACTTCTCGTTCATCAACGAAAGTTAAACAGCGTTAAGTGTGGTTAGTACTCCGGAGTACCTTGTAAAGTAAGATTGTAGGGTATATGTTATATTGTAAGGTAAACGCAAAAAGCTGTGAATGTGCCTTTACATCCACAGCCTGGTCCATTGTGATACAATTCCATATTATAAAGGTATACAATTTCTATATTCGTATGGTATATATATGGCACATGGTGTATACTGTATTTATAGTACGAGAACAAACATAGTATACAAAGCTACTTTAAGGTTTTAGAAAACATACAGTACAGTAAGGTCAAAGAAGGGATACAGAAAATGTATCACAATAACTCTTTGGTATTGTTTTCATGAATTGCTGTAAATAAAATATTGTATGACACCATAAGCAGGTTTGACTCCCTTATTACATGTAATACCATGTAGGTGTTACTTTATATTGAATTCACTGTAAAGGATAACCATCTTTCAAGTGCTTGAGTATTAATGACATGTGTCATCGTATCTATAACTTATCGAGCAACACATCTTTTGTTTTTATTGTGTCGTCCAGAAAATTTGTTTTTTTGGACTTAGTTTTATGCTATCCAGAAAATTGGTTTGATTTAGTTAACTCTTAGCTCTCATACAGTAAAAGTTGTTTCCAATGCTATATCATGCATAGTGTTAACCTTATTATAGTAAACAGCAGAGTGGTAAAGGGTTAACTAGTAAATAGCTCACAGCTTGCCAACTGGTGTTTTTTTAAAACTATTTTTGGCTATTTTACTAAAAGTATTTGTATTAATTGTTATAAAAAATAGTGAAATAAAGATAACAAACGTAGTTATAAATATGTTTATAAATACTTAAAAAATATCTAACGTTAAATTTTTTTTGGGTGTTCAACAGGTTATTTTGATCTATGTTTACCAGCCAAAGTCATGTTATTACATGTTTGAATTTTTCTTTGCAGAGTAATTCACATTTAAAATTACTGTAGTTCTGAAATCAACATTACAATTTATTTTTTGTATAAAATAGGTTTGGCAAAGCAGAAGTATTTGTTTTGTTTTATAATAATATTCCATAATAATAATCCTTTTATTTCTGACAAAATGTCAGGTATTATATTTTATTTAAGCCTAATACGACCTATATGCTACATTAATCATCTTATTTTATCATTGATGCTGAAAAACACCGATGACAATTTGAGATATCAAAGTTTTATAAAAAAGATTCTTTTTATTACTTATCTATTATTTCTTTGATTAATAGTTTATTATTTCATTTTGTTTCATAAATATTCCTCTAATTGATTATTACCAATTTATTACATAGTATTTTTATGTTGTGTTTGAAAAAAGCTTATATAAATGACCTCTGATTGATATTGTTGTTGTTAATTAATTTACAAAAAAGTTTGTTTACAGGAAAATGAAGAACATAACAGTGTACCCTGGTGTCACCAAAGATTTTTTTTGTGAAACCAGAATTGGCTTATTAAAATATACATTTTGTAAATTTTACAAGAAATTTGAAATTTATGATTAACTGATATATTTATTTGAAGGTTTAGAGAAATGTTTATGTAAAAAAAACAAATTTAAGAACCGAAGATTCTAAGGTAGAATACATGAAGGGCTTTATTGCCAAAAGTTTTTATTGTTTAGATAATAAAAATTTTAGCAGTTTTTAGGATTAGCCAATTTATTATCAAATTCATGATTAACAAAATTTATTTTAAACCGTGTGCTTGTTTAATATTATATTTAATACTGAAAATAAAAACGTTATGCAATCAAAATAAGAATAATTCTGAGTGAGAAAGCACGTTCAATACAATTGGAATAATTATCTGTAAATATATTACCATAATATTTAATATACATTTAGTTTATTTACGCTTCTGCTTTATAATTCTTTTTTATATATTAATATATTATCACCTTTCTTTCATGTGTTTTTAATAAAACTATTTCTAAGCCTTCAAACCAAATTTTGGTTAAGTAGTAAATGGAATTTATTTTTTTGTACAAAAATTTTACTTTAATATTTTATGTCCAAAACATATTTAAACTTATACAAATAAAAAATAAATAAAACGAGTTTTAAACTTTTCAAATTCGAAAAGCATAATAAAAGATCCTTACATTGCAAACGAGTTTTTCTTGATTTGAACACTTGGCATACTTTTTGAAAAAAACATTTAAATGAAATCTGTTTTTAAGCTTTATTTTTGTATTTTTGTAATGTATCACTATCATTAATATTTACATCTATTAATCTAACAAATTATAACACACGGGCGATATGTTAATTCATCGTTTAAGATAGTAACACACACACACACACACACACACACACACACACACACACACACACACACACACACACACACACACACACACACACACCCATCCATGATTGTGTGTGTTGTTGTGTGTTTTTGAGAATATCATCAAATTTACTGGCATTGCATATAAACATAAGATACAACTTTATAATTATAAACTGTTAGAGTGGATTTATTATTATAAGGTACAATATTTTCATGGTTCCCATCAAAATTATTTTGGAGAATATTGAATAAACGGAAAACATGTAATTAAAACCATTTCTGGTTAAATTAAATAAAATTTAAAATTTGGTTTTCAATGTTTATTATAAAAACTAACTAAAAATATATTAGAATATGGCTTGTGTTTTTAAAATTTAAACTAGAGGAAGCAAATCAATGATGGTTAGCAGTTCTTCATTTCATTCTAACTAAACATTCTTTTAAAATAAAAAAAAGGTTATAAACCCACTATACAAAAACAAAGCCCAAATACTCGCTTTAAAAAACTATTGTTTCAAAAATTATAAATGTTTGTAAATTTTCTTTTTAGAAATAGTTTTTGAGAATTAATAGTTCTTCATTTTATTGTAGATATTCCTGTTAAACAAAAATAGATTTGATTTGTAAAATTTTAAAAATCTTTGAAAAACTGTAATTTACAAACTTTTAAGTTTTAGAAGTAAAATAATAAAATAATAAAAGTAAAAATAAAAATAATAAAAATTAAAAGCCCAACTTTTCATTCTGAACAAACATTGCTCAATAGTTAATAACAATAACGTTGGTCCGGACAACAACATAAAATCCATAAGCAATAAGAGTAATCAAAACTATATCCAAACTTCACTTCATTCACACTCGATAAAAATTGTCAGAATTGAAAAAGTCAAACATTTTACTCTACACATCGTTGTAAAATCAATAACATAGATTTACTCTGGACAACGACAACAACGACAACAACGACATAAATCCAAACTATATAAAGGCCTCTACAACTTTCGCTTCAATTCGTTCATACGCTTGATAAAAAAGCTAAACTTAAAAGTACACTATATCGTTATATATAATTGTTTAAATATGGTTTAAGTATTTATAATTTATATATAAAACACCTTATCTTAATATTTAGTTTTTCAAACTTTTAACAAACAATTAATTAGTAACTAATGGATTCATCATTTTCTGGCATGTCCGGTAAAAAATAACTTTTATTTCCTACAAAGGATAAAAGAGAAGCTAATCTGTACTTGGATGTAGATTAAACTACTCGAGATTTTATGCTAAAGACTGAAAACATTTAAACATAATTTATAACAATAAATGTCAATCGAAAAAGTAATTTTAGTTCCTAAATTAAGACGAGTCTTTTGAATCCACGTTTGGATATGCTTTCAGTAAAACCTTTAGACCGTGTCCATAATTAGTTTTCGGTTTAAGCTAGGAAAGGATTTATAATTACCGACATTAGCCTATAATTATTAAGTGAGCTTTATTATCATTATTATTAAGTGAAAATTATTATTATTATTAAATGAAATTTATTTTTAGTAGTTTAGATTTTAAAATTGATTTCAATATTTAACATATTTAAAATTTTCATTAATGTCATAAAACATTAAAATACAATAACATTTCAAATGATTATAATAAACATTTACAATTATTATTAATAATAAATACACAACGTTGTTGAAAAAAGTTTTCAATGCTTGAGTAGTTAACTTTATTCTTCTTTTTTGCGTCTTATTATCACGCGTCTATGTGGAGTTGACATTTCTGATGAGTCTCTTCCATGCTACTCTATCCTCTCCTGGCAAATCCATCTCTTTTAGATCGCTCCTCACACTATCCATAAATTTGTTCTTCCGGATGTCTCTGCTAATTGTTCATTCTGTCATTCACTACCTTTTGCATACCTTTTCTTCCCTTCTCATCACATACCCATACCAATTAAGTCTCCTTTCTTGGTTCATGTTCAACAACTTTGTCACCTTAACCGTCCTTTAATCCGTTTGTTTTTTATTCTATCCCTTATTGTTGTTCTACACATCCAACGGAGCATTTTCATCTCCGCCACATCCAACATCTCATCGTGTGATCTCTTTGATGCCCAAGTTTGTGATCCATAATTCATAGCCGGCCTGACCACCGTTGTATAAACCTTCCCCTTAACTTTGATATTAATTATCCAATCACATATAATCCTGATAAGTTATTCCAACGTCTCCACTCGCATTGGGTTTACACAGCTGATGTGATTATTAAACAATAAGGTATTTACCTTAAGAAATAAATATTGTCTTCCATAGAAGGTGTATAGTAAATACAAACTAGATAATGAATTAAAATAATTCTCGTATTTATACAACTAACTAATGATCAAAATATGTTGAAGTTGTGGCTGTGTTACATTAAAGAAAAGTTTAAATATTAATGCTATATAAACTTTCCAAAATCTTAAAGTGTTACAGAATTGAATAGCCGACTATTTAGGATTACATTTTATTAGAATTATTTAGACGTAAAGTCTTAAAACCGTTTCTAAAAAAGTAAAAATCAGGGAAATTTTAAATAACATCCTATTTTTTGTTTGGATATTGATCATTGAATTTTTTCCAAACTTAAGTTTATATCTTGCACTTTTTGTCGTACATTCGACGATGATACTTCTAGATACTGATGTAGGCCTAGCTTTACTTTCAAATTTGTAACATTTGATGAAAAAACAAGTGAGGCATTAGAAGCTTATCAATAACAATTTTGGTTAGGTTTTATACAAAGATTATTCACAGTTACAGTTATAATATATTTTCAATACTCAAGTATTGGCCAATGAAGTGTAAAAAAATGCTCCCATTACAGAACAGTAAGAAGAAATTATGTTTAAAAATAATTTAGCTGGTAAGTATGGAATAAATTGTTTTCGATTGATAAAAGAATAATGACATGAAGAGGAACTTTTGATGGAACTTTTTAGTTTTCTCTCATAAATCTGTGTTCGCAACAACAAAAATAATATTAATTATTATCTTCAATATTTTGAAATAAGTCATTACTCCCGAAGGAAAAAAAAAATTTAGATAACAAAAACAACTTTTATAATTGCAATAATTATGAATAATATGGTAAGACAAAAAACTTTAATATTAATATTTGTTTGCATCAACATTTCGGGAGAATATAACTGACTGACGCATGCATGTCGATTGCAATAGAGCATCATCCTAGAACTCACTGAAAACACTTGACTAATATAACTTTTTATGTCCGAGATAGTCAAAATTTGTTCATCAAGTTGACTAAACTTTGTTTCAATCAAAAATGAGTTTTATTGAATCAATAAATAAGTATGCACTGTTAATAAAGGTTAGTCAATTTAGTGTGATGTCTATTTTGACTATCTCAGACATAAAAAGTTAGTCAAGCGTTTTCAGTTTTTTGTGTTCCAAATTTGGTCCAAAGATAGTCGATGAGGAACATCGCTAATCACAATCTTCTGACATATTGGTTACGATCGGATGCAGATGCAGATGCGAAAATTTGCATCTAAACCTGCAGATTTCTAGACTTTGCATCCCGTCTGGTAGCTCGTTATACAACCGTGAATTTACTGTCTGTTACGAACTTTATCAGTAATTTGATTTTTTACTGACATATGCGTTCATTACAAGGCTAATAATTTATTTATAGTTGTTTTGTTCCAAAATAACTTTGCAATTATGTGAAATATATTTATTTTTTAAGAAATAAAAACTTAAATACGATCATAAACTTTAAAATAGAAAAATATTTTTTGGTAATCTGGTGAACTGATAAAGTTTGTAACACACAGTAAATTCAGGGTTGTATAACGAGTTGCCCGACGGGATGCAAAGTCTAGAAATCTGCAGTTTCGGATGCAAATTTTCGCATCTGAATCTGCATCCGACCGTAACCATTGTCAACGATGTATCGTAAGTTCCTCGAATGATTTTGAAACTCTGTATCTTCACGACCTCATCATCCTTCTAATTGTCCAACATAATTAATTCGAAGTATTGGACTGTGTAGGATAACTCAAAAGCTAACGACAATAACCATTAACAAAAATCACCAAAATTAACCATCGATAATAACAACCAGAAATAACCAACAACAAAAACAATCGACAATAACCACCAACAATAAACACCAATAATAACCACCAATAATAACCACCAAAAATAACCATCAATAATATCTCAGACAATAACCATGATCAACAACAACAATAAATGGTGGCAATATAGTTCATTGTTTCGCTCTGCTTGCACACAAACATACAAAAAAAGGATCAAAACATTTCAAATAAAAAAAACAGATTATCATTAAAGTTTCCTGCAAACAAGACATTCTTCAAATATTTTTAAAAACAAAACTGTTAAAAAATATATATGCTTCAAAATGCAGTTCATCAAAAATGTGGAAAAAATATTTAAAAAAGATTAGTTTACATTTTTAAACTGCAAATCACATCATATGAAGATATGAAAAATATTTTATAGTTTTATAGGATAATAAATTTTTCTTTTACTTTATAAATATGTTTCTTTTGTTGTTATAGTATATAGTTTAATTGTATTTTTACAATTTCACAAAGTCTTACAAACAAAAATGTTAAAATATTTTTTAAAAACAAAAACCAAATCAATAATAGCTTATAGAAGCTGCATATTCAGTCATAGCTTAATAGTAGCCGTTCTAGGTTCTCTCTCTATGATACTAGACATGTTTTGTTGCTTTAAATGTATTAAAAAAACGACAGAAACACGTTAGTTTTTTGATTTTTTTTGTGTTTTTGAAATTTCTTCTGTAAGTTAATCAAAAAACAACTTCAAGGAGTTATTTAAAGGTCAAGCAATAAAGTTTTTTATGTTTAATAAAATACAATCAAAAAAACTTTAAACTGTAATCCAAAGAAATGTTAATAGATATAAATAGCTTTTATATAATTAACAGAAATGAGTTTTTCTTTGTTCAGCAAATTTAATTAAACATTTATATATAGTTCACTAAATTTTTCAAATTAATCAATAACTGTAGATTAAATTAATCAATAACTGTAGATTAAATTAAAAATTACAATTAATTATATTTAATAAATGTAATAAGTTTCAAAAGTTTCATTCTATTTCACACAATTTGATTTTTTTGTCAAGCTGTTCATGGTACAGAATTGAAAATTTTCATAAATTTCTCTGAAACAGAAAAACAAAAATACATTCACTGGTCAACAGCTATGAAATAAATGTTTTATTCGTCAAAAACACTGAAAACAATTGATTAACTTTTATCTCTAAGATACTCAAAATTGACATAATCAAACTGACTAATCTTTCTTAGTGTCAGACTTCAAGGACTCCTAGACAGTTAATAGGAAAGTTTGTAGTAGTGCTATGAGGCTGGAGGGAATTTTATATCCTTCCCTTGATATGTTTCACTAATTCAATAAGGTTTTGGGAATAAAATAATGTTTGGAAGGATACTCAAACGATGCGTAACACAGGATAAGTTTTATTAGTGAAGGCTTACATAGCCGTTCATCATTTGTTTACAATAATCGAGGGGCGGTGCACTTGAAATTTTTTATTCCTTATTAAATGTACATGGAAAATGGTCCATAGAGATTGTATAATGTTCCAAAATATTGCGTTCACTCTTGCTGATAATTATTTTGCACTTTTTGAATTTAATAAAGTTAATGAATTAATTCAACTTTATTGAAGTTCTTACATTACGTTATGGATTGAAAATTGAATTACTCCTTGAAGGAAATATATAGCACAGTTTACGTTAAGTTTATTTGAGAATGTTTTTAAAAGATGCAAATTCTTATAAAAAAGTTGAAGTTTACTCAAAGTTAATACACTGACTTGAACACTTCAGCCGCGTACTTGCTTTGCAAGTCGCGTGATAATAATTATAATTTTCAATATAT
>JARUHE010349703.1:0-10119 GCA_031471125.1 Archaeomysis grebnitzkii | reverse complement strand
CTATTTTTTTATCATTTATCTGTTTTTCTATAATAATATTTGAACATAATATTCTTTAACACTAAACAAATAAATGCTTATTCCGTTATTTTCTATTTTTTTATCATTTATCTGTTTTTCTATAATAATATTTGAACATAATATTCTTTAACACTAAACAAATAAATGCAAATTATTAAAAATATATAAACTAAAAATAAAACAAAAAATAAACAAAGCCAAACTTTATTAATTAAATTTGACATTATTATTAGGTCATTGTTATGAACCCAAATTCATGATTTATAGAAACTAATGTCATGCGAGTCGCATGAAATTATATAATACAACATAATAAAATAATTAAACTAATTTTACATAATTAGTTTGTCGTCGTATTGAACAATAAGATTTGATTTCAATTATAATTCATGATAATTCCATTATAATATGTAGTAATTAACATTTGCTACTATATTAGAATTATGTAACTTATTGATTTTTCAACATTTAACTTAATTTTCATGAACTTACAAATGGATCAATCTATACAAACTAACTCATTTGTTGATGATTAGGTTTTTTAAAATAATATTGTGTAGTTAATATTTAATAATAATTCATCATTTGATTGATTAAGAAATGTAGTTCAAATTTATTTTAGTCCAAACATTAAAAAGTTAAAATTTAACTGCTTAAAATTTCATTTACATGAAGCAAACCATTTTATTGAAGACATTTCAATAAACAAAACCAATGTAAGAATACCGAACAAACATTTACAATCAATTATGAATTTAATTTGCGTAATTAATTAAAAGTTGTTGAAATTAATAATTGTTTTAACGATAAGAGAACCGGAGATGTTGTTAACCTATTAACCCAATCACAGATTGGAAAGTTGGATAACATTGATGTGAGGGGAGGAGAGGTGCGGGGCATCACCAGTGGTCAAACCACTTCTTTTCATACAATTGCCGGACATAACATCTACCGAACAGAAACTATCGAAATACGTTATTAATCATTATTGAAATGGTATAGTATTATTATTAGTTTATTTTATTATTATTATTTTATTATTATTATTATTATATTATTATTATAATATTATTATTATTATAATATTATTATTATTATAATATTATTATATTATAATATTATTATATTATAATATTATTATATTATTATAATATTTTTATAATAGTATTAGTATAGTATTATTATTATTATTATTATTATATTATATTAAATTAGAGATTTTATATTAAGTTACTATTATGAATTAGTTTTTCATTAGTTTGGTTTGCCTATTAAATCAAAGATGACGTCAGATTGACTTCTGAATTAATGTTGTTAAGAAAATTTCCAGTGTCATGCCCCAAACAGATCAAAATACAAAAATATTTAAAGATGAACTCCATTCAAAATTTTTTTAAGTTAAATTCTTATTTATTGTCAACATTAAAAAAACGTAAAACTGAAATGCAGGTAAAACAACAAAAATGTATTTACTTCTAAATGTCACAGCATTAACAAACATTAACAAGTTTCATATCACAACATTAACAAACAAATATTAACAAACAAACATTAACAAACATTAACAAGTTTCATATCACTAAAATTTCAAACAGTCAAAAAACCTATTTAAGATTGAAAAAATCATAAAGGAGCAAGATGCAAGTGTTTCATGACTGCATCTAAAAAGCAAACCTAACAAACAATAGTAAAATTAAAAAAATATTTTTATTATAAAAAAGTTTTGCAAAACCGTTAAATGTTTTGGCGCGAAGACAAATTCGAAACAAAGTTCGTTAAATCCGGTCATTTAAAGAGCCTGAAAACCCGTCTCGCCGTTCAGGACACTCGACCTTCAGTCGCTCAGCCTGCCTCGTGACCTCTAAAGGTCGTTGCAACTCAACAAATTTTACGTCTTGGCCAATTAAATAAAAATAAAAAAATTTACGTGTTAACCAATCAAATAAAAATAAAAGAAATATAAAAAAAAAGAAAAAAATGGAAAATAAAAAAACTCAAAATTTTGTAGCTTTTAGAAAATATTGTTTTTCGAATGTACTAACATTTAAGTTTTAATTCCAAGAGCTTATTTTAAAACTATACAAGTTACATTTTATTTTGCATGCTTAAAAGTTTTAGATGAATATAAAACTTACAATGAAATGAACAACCATTGCATAATAATAATTATTTAGTTAATTAGAAAATCTTTAAATTATACAATTTAAACCTGCCATATAATTATTTAAATTAAAGTGGAATTATACATGATCATAGTTTAGTGTAAAAACTAAAATAGAAAAGTTTGAAGTATTTAAATTAACCCTGATAGAACAATAGCTAAATAATTAGAAACATTCTACATTTACATTGTTAATTTTGCAATGATCAAACATGCATATTTTATACAAAATTTTGTAAATAAATTTTAGTAAATAAAATTAACTCGTGTATTTAAAAACATTTTATTGATCAAGTTTCAACAACAAAACCGATAGAATGTTATAATGACAAGCCAAATTAATCACTATGGTTTGAACGACAAATGATGATCGTATATGTGCGTCTTCAATACACATTTATGTAAAACAAAACTAACAAAGTTTGTCAACTATATTTAAGAACAAGAGTAATGAATCGAACAAGAGCGGGAGAATTTATAGAACTGTACTTTGTCTTGGCTAACTATCAAAGTTGAAAAAGGATTAAAGAATACGAACATACAACGAAACGCATAAAATGAAGGGCATAAAACGAAGGGCATAAATAACAAAGTCATAAACAACGGATGGATAAGCAGGTCATGAAAGGTAGAACTGAGACTGGGACTCACCTGCACGGCGCTGTTGAGGAAGCAGTTGTTCTGTCCGGGCGCGTTCAGGAGCCCCTTCGTGCCCGCCAAGGAGTCCCTGGGCGAGGACAGGTCGTCCGGCGGCGAGGTGGGCGACCTCTGACGGGACTCTTTGGCTCTTTTCTTCGAGGGCCGGGACAGGGTGTGGGTGATGAGCGCCTCGGGAGACTTGATCCGGACCGTCTCCGAACTGTAGGTGAGCACGCTGTCTGTGGGACACGAGGTCAGTTGGTCCCAAGACCCGGTTAGATGGTAGCTGTTCGACCTCGGCGTGTCCAGTTGGTCCCAAGACCCAGTTAGGCGGTTGTCCCTCGCTTTGTAAGGCGACTCCAATTGGTCACAAGAGCCCCCCAAATATTGGTCCCGATAGGGGCCCATGCTCAGGTGGTCCCAGGATCCACCGAACAGGTTTCTGTTGGGAAGTGACGGCTTCGTCTTGGTTTGACGCTGCGGCGCGAAAACAAGATCTCGCGGAATCCTGATAGCCGCGGTGCCATAGTCACGCGGGAGGGAACCGGATGCCCGCGAGGAGCAGGAATCTTCGGAGAACCGAAGCCTCATAGGAGTGAGCGACATGGCATCCCACCTCACTGCGGCACTACAAGATGGAACGCCTCCATTGCTTCAAGTAACTTCCAAAAGCCATGTGAGGGCAACTCAACCTGAAAAAAATAAAGAATTAATAACATTTACATTATTTCTTTCAAACTATTAATTGTATCACAATAAATTTAGTTATTCATTATTTATATTTAATTTGTTTGAAGGTGCAAGGATTGATGTTAGTCAAAAAAATTGGAAAAGCCATAAAGTATAGAAGCAAAGACTATAAATTTAACATAGTTTTAGTTAAATTATTATTAGTTTTAGCACTTAAGCTGTGAACTAATATTGAACTAAAAAATAATCATTAGCCATTAATTAAAATTTTGAGAATTCAAAATTCGAAAATAACAAAACTTGGTGTCGAAAAATGGCAGATTAAAACCTTAAATTCATCTCCTTTCATTTTTGTTATTTC
Source organism: Archaeomysis grebnitzkii (assembly GCA_031471125.1). Lineage (NCBI taxonomy): Eukaryota > Metazoa > Arthropoda > Malacostraca > Mysida > Mysidae > Archaeomysis > Archaeomysis grebnitzkii. Next base: position 6,247 of record JARUHE010349703.1, on the reverse strand, counting down.
CACACAAAGTGAAAGACTTTCAGAACAATTTCAAGATTGTTATGAATCAAAGTTTAAAAATAATATATTTTTAAAATAATTTCAAACTTATTGTTTCAAGAAGTAGAAGAAGACAATAAAACTGATGAATTATAAATGTTACTTTAATATAATAGAATGATTCGGTCTAAGCCACTAATTACTAAAACTATGTAATATGTATCAAGTAATCCAGTATCATTTGGTTGATTACACATTTAAATGTTTATAAACTATTTTTTCAAAAGAATAAAGCTCGCATTTTCGTAAATTATACAATCATTGCATTTTTGGTATGAATCAGTATTAATTATCCTAAGTTTTTTATTATTTTTAATTTATTTGTTTCAGTTAATAATATTTCTTCGTTACATCTAATGAATATAATTTCCACATAATTTTTTTAATTTTGTGAAAAATGTCTTAAAGCTTTAAATAAATATTGCAATTAAAGTTCAATTGAATCCTAAAACAAACAAACAATATAAATAGTTATGTACGAAATTGTACTAAGCAATGGTAAGTATTTGCAATTCAATAACAAGAATCTGGACAACAGTGTTAGATCTGTAGTAAATAAATGTCCAGATTATTGATACCGTCGTTATGGACGAGTTCAAAGCAATTAAATAAATTTGTGTAATGAAAATAAACATATGCGTGTCTGGAGCTGTGTGTCCTGTTACGAGCTACTTGAACATTTGCTATTATTCGCAAAGTACTTCTTAAGTTGGTTGAATCGAGTGGAAATGTTTTATTTATCCACCACGCATTGTTGTTGTATTGAACCTAATAAGTGTTTTAGTTTCTCATGTTTATCTAATTAGGATTGTAATGGCTATTAACCTAATTAGGATTGTAATGCCTATTAACCTAAGTAGCCTTTGACTATTTATCATTAACATTACTGGTACTGTCAAAATTACCATTACTGTTATCATTATTATTATCAACTATTTCTTTTATTTACTTTCATAATTATTATGAAGTACTATTAACATTGCTATGACAGCCATCAGGATAATTATTATTACTAAAATTATTAGGTGAAGAACTTGAAATACATTTCCCTCGATCTTGTATGAAATAGGTTCTACACATCAAACTATTTTTTAACCTTCACACCTTTTCTGTCATAGGAATAGTAAATTATTATCTTTTATAATCAATTTCTTACAAAAATTGATTTTTTTTAAATGTTGTCCATTACAAATATTTGAATGTTGATTGTAGCAAGATGATACATTAAAAATATGTACTTTAATTAATTTATTGGGTTATTATTATCATTATTATCGTTATTATCATGAAGACAAGATCAAGTGCATATCAACAAAGAATAGCTTCGATTTTTAAGGTTTGACCTTGGTCGATAAGTTAATACGACTCAACAATGAGAAATCACCAAAGACGGGCCAACACCGTAAATAAAACTAGTAATCTACGAATCGAACGGTTAAAAAAGTCTCGCGGCCATTCATTCAGTAACCTTTAAAAAAATTCAAATTCAAATTACAAAATGAGAAAACATAATTTAATCAACAAATAACTTCAGAGACTATAAATGTATACTTCATTTCCAAGCCAGTGATGCATAAATAAAAACAAAACATGAAAAAAAAATGTTACAAAAATTTTCTGTCCACACATCAGAAATGGTGTTACAAAGTGAGAAAACATCATTTAATAAAAAAATCACCTTAGAAACTAAATCAAACCAAAATAAGAAACAAACAAGTTTTTTAAAAAAAATTCTAAGTTAATTTAATGGAAAAATGTAGATAAAAAGTAATAAAATCAAATAAAAATACTTAATAGAATAAAAAAAAACAATAATAAAGCCTTAATGAAATGAAATTTTAATAGTATAGATGATATCTAAGCATTCAAGTCATTGTCTAACGCCGACGACAACGACGACGAGGACAACGAGGACGACGACGAGGACGACATCGGAAACGCTACGCCTATGTAGAGCTTCGCTACGCACGCTCGACAAAAATAGTAAATGATCTTCAGGATATTTTTTAATTGCACGATTTTATAGTCAAGTGTTACAATGTTCTGAATCACATCTTAAAATTGAGTTTAATGCAAAATAAAAAGTGCACAGAGAAAAAACTAAAAAAGTGCACCATTTGACCCCGCATGACCCTACTTTATGAACTAATTATTTATTTATTTACTTTATAAATTAATTATTTATTTATTTAAATTATTAATTTATTTACTTTTATTAGACGTTGAACTGGTTGACTGAAGCTCTTCCAAAAGTTGTTGTTTCTTTTTTACTTCATTATTCAACTTTTCATTTCTTGTTGATAACACTTCAAGTTGTATCAGAATAGGCTCGATGAAATGATGTCTCATCTGCCATTAATATGCTTGCATCAATTACAAGAATTTCAAAACCAAATGGTTGCAATTATTTTTATTTTTTTATCTTCTATTCAAATTTATTTTGTTTTGATTAAATTTTGTATTGTTTCTATTTATTTTCACTGAATCTTCAACTATTAACATCTATACATTATGCATTACAGTACAACCGATAAAAATACAAATATTATCTTAAATAGGAATAAATGTTAATAATATTTGAAGTAAACAAAATACTCATAAAAATTTCAAATTCTTTATAAATAAATAGAACAATATAATTGAGCACTAATAAGTCACTCTATGATGATCACTAGTTTATGACTTTTCACCATTAATGTAAAGGAAATTTTAGATTACTGCCTTCAACCATCCAGGGTTGGCTCTTCAAACCATATGAACAATCCCCTCTATAGGAATGGTACAGATGGATAAAGCTCCATTATTTATGTGGTTTAAAGAGTGAATGCTGCATGGCTGAAGGCAGAAAATTAAAATTTCTTTTACATTAATGACTACAAAGAAATAAATAAGAGAACAAGTTTTAATAATAATTAGCATTAAATTCAATCAAACATTAAAATGCAACTTTAATAATATACACTAACAACTGATTTAGGAAGTTCCTTAAGGCTGAATATCCATTTAAAATGTAGTCCATTCAGATTACTATGCAATGCTAAGGTCAAAAAACCTTCTTGATTCGTAGAAACTTCCACGGACTTTTCTTGGACGACATTGTTCTTTTTGCCAGGCATCTCGACCAATTCATTCAAGACCAACTGCGATATATCCTTCGTTTTGGCTTCAAGACAAACGGCCCATTCCTGATTTATGGACAAACTTTTATTATAGCTTTTGTACATCAATATAATGTCTTCAGATTTTACTTCTGTACAATGAAAAAAAATGTATACTTTTTCATGTTATTTTTTACTTTGTGCATAAAATGCTTCAAAAACTTGAAAGTAATCACAAGACACACTATTTGTCCAAGAAATATTAAAAAAAATACCGTATTATAATTTAGCATTGAAAATTAATATTATTATTTCTTTTAAATTTCAATAAAAATATCAGAACGAAATTAAACTCTTTTACATAATTAGGCTTCCCAGCCTAACCTTGGAACTCCTCAAAGAATATTGCAATTATTTATTTTTCCCCAAATGTTGCAATCTCGAAACTTCTTCGTCATAAAATGTTCTATCGTTGGTTAGTTACAGAAAAATTATTTAGAATAATCTATAAAATTAAGATTAAACTACCTGATTTTTTTCTTCAACATATGCCTTTGTCTTAGACTCTCCCCACATTTCACAACCATCTGAGATAATAATAAATTAGTTGTTAATATTGTTCTAAGGAAAATAAATTTAGGGTTTCAATTTATGAGAAAAATTTCATGTAGTACAATATTTTTGTAAATGTAGGAAACTATTTTCTTAGGAGGAATAAAACATTTAGTATTTAAAAATTTAAGTATCAAAATAATTAAACAATGTAGTTCATTGTTTTATTAGGCTTTTAAATGCAAAAAAATTTTCTTCTCATTAATAGGTGAATGAAGTGTATAAATAAAATTCTGATATACACCTTGCCAAGTATATTTAATTTAATAATTTAATACATAAATTATCAGTCAATTAAATTCTGGTTCTAGTTACTAATATTTTAAATGGTTTAACTAAATGTTAAGTTCATAAAAATTTTTCAACAATTGTATTTAATTGAAGAAGGAAAGAGACTTGCAACTTCTCCAACCAGTGATACATAAAGTAAATCATTATTCAGAGAAAGAATGAATATAAATGCATGGTGCTGCCTAATTATTATTCAGACTTTCTTTTCTTCCAAAATTGACAAGAACTGAAAAAATATTCATGAATGGTGTTTAGAAACACAGTAAACAATAAGAATAAAAACAAATATAGAATAAAGGAGAATTAAGTAAATATCAAGATGAATAAAGAAACATAAGGAATAAGCAGAGCAAGCACAAGTAAATGCTACACATTAAAAGCTGTTTCTGTATATGGAAAAAATTTCTAAATTATTTAATTGCTGAACACAATTATATGTTTTATAATTTATCTCAAATATTATATGTTCTGATGGAAGATACTACTCAGTACTCACCTCTAAAGAATTATTTTAACAATTATACTTCATTTGTTTGAATAAAATTCTCTCCAACCTTCAAATGAAAATCTTGGATAACCATGAATTTCATGAAAAATTGGCCAAGTCTAAAAACTTCAAAATTTTCTATTATTTAAAGAAATATAATTTTTTTTTGCCAAAAATACATTAATGCATTCAACTTTAAATCTCTAGTTCTTTCATTTGCTTGAAATAAACTTTTCTCTAAACCTTCAAATAAAAGTTTCGGTTAACCATGAACTTCATGATATAATGGGAGAGTTCACAAACTCTCTTTTAAAAGTATATTTTAATAAGTAAATACTGGTTTTACAAAAATCCATATTTTCATGCAAGTAATTTTTCTGTAAAATTTTTTTTTTTTCAGACAGCTCAATAAAGTAACACAAACCTGTTGTGATGAGACAATAACCATCTTCAGTGGATTTGAATTTGCATAACCAATTTTTTCCTAAGCAAGGCAGAGCCATCCAGGTGACATTGGACAACACTTGCCATTTAGATAGTTCAACATTGTCCATTCTGAAGAATTCAATAAAATTAAATTGACACACTTTTGATTTTTAATTTTTTTCCCATACACTAATATATACTTTGTATAACAATAATATATACATATTTACAACTAGTTTTTAGGTGTATGGTCTAACATGCATATTATTTTTAATATTTTTCAATTTTTGGCACATTGAACTGACCACAATTGTTATATGGTTCTGGTGCCATGATAATTCTCACAACATAACATAGTGAGCATTTCGGCGAGCATTTTTCCTTACTCTTGTAGAACAGTTTTTGCTCAGAATTTTGTACTAATGTTTTAATAATTTTGTAAATAAGTGAAATATTTATTAAAATCAGCACTATACTGGTTTCTAAATGTATTTAGACTAATATTAATATCCAGTTTTAAAAAGTAGTCTATATCTTCATTATCTTGCCACTAATTTTTATTTTGTCCTATATTTTATAATTGTATGTTTTTTTAGCTAGATAAATTATTTTACCTAACCTTAGAGAGTTCCAAAATATATTTTTTCATTTCAAAAACAACATTCATTTTTGGCATATTTTGAGTTTTATTAAGAACAGTGTCATTTTTCAAAATTTTGGCTTTGTGAATAAGGCACATTTTTGTTATTTTCTCAGTATTTATTGCAGAAATAGGCCACTTGTGACAATTTTAGGGTAAATGAATAGTACAAAATAAAAATCTCAAGGCACAGAAAATGAGAAGAACCTTCAATAATTTATTTTAAATGAACATATTTCACTATTACATTTTTAATAAAAGTTATTTTTGAAAATTTGCAAATATTTCGTAGCATTTATATAGCTTGACCCAGAAATACACTTGTTTAAGACAATTTTTAGGTTGAAGAGTCAAAAGGTAAGATTCTACTTTGCACGGACACAGTTAATAAGAATTTGTTTTGCAAATGGCTTTGCAAAAAGCTTCAATTCATTGAAATATGGGTTGCCCATGTATGGTTTAAGAAACTATTCAACATTATAGTAAATATAACCTGTAATATATTTAGGATGTGAATTTTACGTCAGACTATTAAACTCTATTAAACTTTAAACTCCTTTTAGGGACTTGAAACTTCATTTCCGCCGGATTTAGCTTTCATATTCGTTGAAAGCACATCAAAATCTTTAGGAAAAACTTATTTCCTATGTGGAA
>JARUHE010349692.1:0-10119 GCA_031471125.1 Archaeomysis grebnitzkii | reverse complement strand
TTTCTATGCCATTTAACCCTATAACTTTCATTTTACATGCTCTTTTGTTTTTATTTTCCTATATTATATATTTTATTCCATCGAAAATTCCCGCCGAGTGTCCTATAAGTGGACGTTTGGTCTGTAGCTTGGCCTTGACAACCCAACCACAGAACAAAAAAGAAGAAGAAAATACTAGATTTCCATTATTTTCCAGTAAAGTTGTGAAATTCAGAATTACTAATTGCTATGGCCCTAATGAGTAAGCACATATAACCCAGGCTACATCTAACAATTGTTTTGCAAAGAGAAAGAGGAGCATAATTTTTAATTTAGAAAATAATTACTTTTTAAAGGACGTTACTTTGCCTTATTCGTGAAACAAATAAAATTGAGGTAACTAGTGTGTAAAATTACGTAAAAGTTTGTTTCATTTTGATATGGCTGTGATTGTCCGTCTGACGTCATTTGTGGAAGAATAACAACGCTTACGTGAGTATCAATGAACAAAATGTTTAACAATCTAAATAAATCGCCATTTTTAAGTACAAATAAATGATTCGAATTATGAAACTGCATAATGAGACATTGTCCTTGATAACAAAGATAACACCTTTCCTTGGACCTCGGGACATCCGACCAATCAGGGATCGTTCCTCCCACATCTAGAGCTGATCCTCCACCAATACCTGCATCCACCTTTCACTTCGCTCCTTTAAAGCTGGATCAAGGTGACCTGCCTTACCTGGCCCTTCACCTTTCGCCATATTAAGTGAGAGCTGTTCGAAACTTGGACTTAGAAGGAAAATTATCAAGGACTTGCATGTGCCCTTGAGCACCAGTGTCGCTTTTGTGAAAGGAGAATCATGGATTCCTTGCCTATCTTTCGACTTTGAAGGTCCACCTTCAATGTTGGGGACCAAATTGATGTTTTTTGTGGACAATTTTGACATTTTTGTGAAATATTTACTAAGGATTTGTGTGATTTGTTTTGTGCTCTCTGTGAAAGTGTCATGAGTGTGAATAACATACTGTGATTTACTAATTTTTTTGTGAAGTTCTATCCTTTGTGAATTAACTTTCAATTTTCATTTTGATTCTTAAACCTTCATTTTGAAAAGAAATAATTCATGTATACTTTAAATCTTTAACAAGGAGTATAAAACATTAACTCATTAATTGCAGCAATCTATAAAGCTCAGTGCTCATAAAGTAAATTAATTTGAGAACAATGTTATATGAAGATTATTAATCCCTTGGATCATAATTACAATAAATTTGTTATTCTCCAGGATTGTAAATTGTCTGTTCTTAGCAGTGCGGAAACGTATCATGCAGACGTGTTCAGAAGAATATTCTTCCAATGACGAGGATCTAAGAAGTCCCGACAGCGATCACTCTGTGAGCACAGAAAACGACGAAAGACATTTCCGAAGCGAAGACGAATATGGCAACCTTCCTCTCGAGGTCATAACCACGGTCGAACATACGAACCTAGACTATCAAGGGTCTGGTAACCACGGTCTCAAAAAGCTCTCGAACGGTGTACTCACTGTGCGCAATATTTTCTCTTCGCACGAACGTGAGACGCTGAGAAAAATTATTGAAAAATATAGATACATCGTCGATACGAGATCAAGAACACGAGAAATTTACATAGAAAAACAGAATGTCTGGGAGGAAATAGTCGACGAATACAACAGAACCGAGAACATAATGGCGCGTAGCCAGAAAGAATTACGCAAGTGCTGGGACAATATGAAATATCGAGCAAAGCAAGCGGAGAAGGAAGGAAAATCTCCTAACGAGGAACTTAAATCCGAGACAAATGGTTACACTCTTGGAAAAGATGTCTCAATTTTGCCAAATGATATGTTGACATTGAAACCACAGGGCGAGGAACTGAGATTACCCGATAAACTGACGGTCACGCCTGTCAAGTCCGAACCATGTGACGATCTAGAGAAGAATAATTTAACAATTGCTGGTAAGTTTCTTTTATTTACAACTTTTTCATATTCATACTTTTAAGAAAGCCATTTTTACAAGTTTTTCATATTCATACTTTTAAGAAAGCCATTTTTACAAGTTTAAAAAATGATTGGCTTTGTGTATCTTTTTTTTGTATCTTATGTCCAGATTTAATTTTTCCGATTAAAGTATTTAAGTGATGCATATGCTAATTAATTTCTAATACCAGGCAGGGGTGCATTACTATTTTATTAAAGCTGTTCAAGAAGTCATTAACTTGAGAAAGTTCTTTTTGGTAGAAGTTCATTCTTAATTTTAAAAATGTTTAAAATTTTGTTTGATAAAAATATTTAAAATAGAAATAATATTGTTAATAGTCTGTTTATTTTTTTAACATTGTAAATCATTTTCTCCTAAAAACTGTTTCCTGGTGTTTTTAAGTTGTGCTTCCTTGAGAAGGCCATTGTTCAAGAAGTCTTAAAATAATAATGCCCTGAATTACCAGGTATATATGACATTTGAACCAACTAACAGAAATATGCTTTCTCAATAAGCATAACTATTAGGGAAACATTATGGCCACTTTTTAAAGTAAGCTTTGTTGCAATCTTTTGAAACTTCCTTTTTTTGAGTGGTTCATACTCTCAAAAAGGGTTCACTGCCGAGTGTGCGTAAATGGCATCGCTGATAGCTTCTGCATGTGGAAAATTTCATGCATTGCACATTGGTAGTGTCCACTTCAACATGCAAAATAAGATAAATCAATTTAAAATCTCTAAAGTATTCAAGTTTGAAATAATTGTTTCACAGAGTTTTACTTTAATTGAGGATATATTTTGTATTTATGAATAATGTTGGAAGCTTTAATAATATAATATAATAATATAATAATATGAATCTATTGTCTCAAACTTGAAAAAACATCTGAAGTTGATGTTTCACCTTTGATAGCCTGGCTAAAGGACTCAATTTATCAAAAATAATTTCCCTCTCTGAATTCAAACAAGTTAATTTGGCACACTGGCCTACATTACATACATGAACTAAACTGCACCTTCCTAACTTTGTTGAACATCCTTCATATAAATAAATATAAACGCTTTATAATTAAGTTTTCCAAAAAAATATATGGTAACAATCTGTTGGAATTGCTGTTAGACCTTTCTTCAATTTTAAACCAATATGCATAAAGAAAGATTAAATTTTATAAAATAATAAGTATGTTTGTAAAAATAAATATGAAAAAACATTCAACTGGTATATTAAGCCATTCAGAGTTCGCTCTTCAAATTGCTCATCCTCTTGTAGGGCTAGCTGAAGGAGCAAACTCTGAAATTTTTAAGGTGAAAATAGTTTGTTTAAGGTAAATTTTCAGTTCCACTGTACCATGCTGTATTAGTATTAGGCACTATATGAACTACACTAAACTAAACTAACCTTCCCTTACCTAACCTAGCCTAGCTACAAATTAGTAAAACAAAACACTAATTATTAAATAAAAAATGTCTAGAAGAATTACTATAAAAGTCATAAAATTTCCCTCACAAAAGCCTAGCACCAACAAGAATTAGCAGACGACAATCAGACGTAAGATTAAAATTCCTAATGTATAAAAGGTTATATTTACTATATTTTTTTTTTCCAAAATCCCCACAGGGGCTACTCATATTTCAATGCATTAAAGCTTTTTATAAAGTCATTTGCCATAACAAATTCCTATTAACGCTATCCGTCCCAAATAGAAATTGAACTTTTTTAATTTAGGTTGTCTACAAAATTTAATTTTTATTTAGTTTTATTTTAAATAATTTTTATTTAGTTTTATTTAAAGTTTTTTTATTTACAAATAATTTAATTTCAGAAAATGCCGAAGAAAATCCAACGGATCATTTCCTCAAATCGGCCTCAAAGAAGGAAAACTCGTCACTATTCGCGCAAGATGGAATGGACGATGACTCCGAGCCAGCCCTTAAAAAGGCCCGACAAGAGTCACCAAAACTTTCGAGTCTTTTGTTGGCGGGGGCAAGGAAGAGCCCAAAAAAGTCCCCTCCACCCGCACCACACGGTACCTTCGACTCTATGAAAAATCTCGGCTACTCCATACCCTCTTGTACTAAAGTATTACAGGTCAAAAAGAAAATAGCCGCCGAAATTAACGGCTGTGAACCACGTGTGTCTCCCGTGTCTATCATCCCAACCATGTCCCTGACTTCGGCTGTTCCGGCAAGTTTGCCGGCACCGAAACAAACTTCAATTAATCTTGGTTCTGGCGTTACCCTAACCTCGCAACCGGCTCCGCACATCACGGGGATCAACGGAATGAACGGACTGAAGCCAACCTTGAATAATGTAAACAATTCAAAAATATTGCCAAACCTGAAGAAGATGATGAACGGAATCGACTCCGAGTCGTTGTTGAACAAGGCTTTCAGCGGATTCGACAAATTCTACGAAAATGACTACTTGATCAACGGAAATGCAAACATGATCAACGGAAATGCAAACATGATCAACGGAAATGCAAATCTCATGAACGGTTTTCTGCAGACACCACCCGAAGCATCTTCCCTCGACCAGAATGTCAAGGACCTGCAGACTAGGTTGCTGCGTCAACGAATCGAGTTCGAGCAGGAGGAGCATCGACTCAAGCTGCGGATGCTCGAGAAGCAGCTGATCGCCCAGAACTCGCAAGCCCAGTATTGGTCCACAAAGTTGAAGCTTTTACGGAGTGGCAAGGACTTCTTCGATGCACGGATGGAGTTCAACGGACAGGTTGAATGAACACAAAATTGCCATTTTTTGAGGCAGTTTTATCTAGAGACTTGATCGGTGGCTGCAGTTGACGATCAAGCTGTGTCTAGTACTGCGCAATATTATCTAGTTTTTGCACAATACTAGATAATATTGTGCAGAATACTAGATAATATTGTGCAATACTAGATAATACTAGATAATATTGTGCAATACTAGACACAGCTGTAACCAATAACTACAATGCTTTAATTGATCAAGATTGGAGTCTTCCCATAGTTACTTTTTGTACATATTTATAGATTTTATATTTCCTGAATTTTAATATATATTTTATTATTGGCTTTAGGATTTAGTGAAAGTTCTATTTAAGATGACAAATCTATACAATTTATTTTTAGCTAATGTATAAAACATTGATCATTTAAGACATTAAGCAAGGAAGAGAATGAGGGTGATGACTGTATTATGCCGAGAGGAAAAGGTGGTTCAGTATCGAAATTGCCAACACAAATATATTTAATTAATAATGCTCTCATTCTATTGTGTTTGAAGAATTTGCTCTAAATGTTTGATTTGCAAAAACATTTTTTTTATTATGTCAAATTTACTGTTTGCTGTTTTGATCAGGTGTTAAAATTACAACAAAGAATTTGATGATCAAACTATGTACTAAGTATGGCTATTCTGTTTAAGTTAAGATTGTCTTGTAATAACTTAATGCTATTTTAAAGACATTTTTTGTTGTTATTTTATATATTTATTTTGAGGACAAAATAATCTATAATTTGATTTTTTATGATATAGTATTTATCTTTATTATGTATTTAATGATTTTTAATTTATTGTAAGGTTTATGGAATGAATATATAAAGATCTACAAATTAATTAGCTCTTACCTGTAAACATTGAATAATTTCTATAATTAAAATTCTGTTCCTAATAGAAAATTGAAGAGAGTAAGAAGTACAAAATTATTATCATTTGGAATGATCTGATTTTTATGCAAATTTATTTAGATATAAAATAAACATCTTCAAGTACATGTATTTATTGTAAACTATCTAGTGAGATACCTAGTTAAAACTAGCTATATATCTAGCTTAATGCTTGTTGTATAGCTAGTGAATCATCTAGTTGAAGCTAGTTGTACATCTAGTTAACTTTAACTTGTACAGCTAACTTCAACTAATATTAAATATTTTATTTATTGGTGTTTACTAAACAAAAAATTAAAAATATACAACTATATTGATAATAATTACCATGACTGTTTATGGATGAGATTATGCCAATGTTTAACATTCAAATTATTTTTACTTGTGTTCTAAATGTACTGAATATGAACTAATGATGTAATTTACTAGTGTGTTGACCTGAAGTTAGTTTGAGTAATAATTAGTTTCATATATATATATATATATATAGTTTCATATAGTGCCGATACTATTCAATGACTACTCTTCGGCACATCACACGCTTAGGACTTAATTATTTATGCCCACATCATGTGATGTGTACCATAAGGATATGGCACTTCTTTCAAGCCAGGGTAAGCTTAGCATCTCCTGCCCATTAGTTATTTAAAACCATAAACTTGACTACAGATAGAAATGAATGCCATAAAAGACAAACCTACAGAACAGTTGATTAGATCAAGCATGGGATTTTAGAGTTTGTGCCAGTACGTCTTCAGTACAATTTAAATTTATAAAGGAAAGTATTTAATTTATATTAAGGTCTATTGTATTTCTAAGCTGATTATTAAACTCTTCCTCTACCAGTGTATCCAACGGAGGCCAATATAATCCAATGTATCCAACGGATAAAATTCAATCCAATGTATCCAACAGATATAATGTACTCTAATCCAATGTATCCAACGGATATAATTCAATCTAATGTATCCAACAGATATATGTCCATGTTTGTTCATGGCAGAAATTTATCTTCAATTTCATTAATGCATAACTCGACCGACTGATCCACTGGTTGCTAGTATTAATTGTATTGAGAAGAGCAGCTATAAATATCTGTAGAAACCACTATAGATATTTGTGGAAGTTGTGAACAGAAACTATTTATATATTTATAGAAACTGAGAATAGCAGTTCTAGTAGCTACCTACAGAAATAAATTGAGAATAATTGTCTAACCCTTAACCCTCTACCACCTGAATTATTTTTTCATATTACCATTGTTTTAACTATATTTTGAATTAAATGTTTTGTTCCCAGAGAGTGACATACGGCGGTAGAGGATTAAGTTCATTTATAATATAAATTACATTTATTGTTAAATTTTAAATTTTAGTGAAAATGTAAATTTTTAATCTTAATATTCTAAATTTTAGTGAAAATGTAAATTTTTAATCTTAATATTCTAAATTTTCATCTTTCAGGCCGTAAGTTGCTAAAGAAGATAAACATTTACATAGAAAATATGGATTGCTCTACAAATGATCGCCATATCTCCAAATCTTCGCAATGTTTAGTTGATGACATCAAGGTTGAAAATCAAAGGGAAGATTATTTTGAATATTCAAATAAAAAAATTAAAAATGATTCAAATTTCAAATTAGAAATCAAGGTCGAGGATACCTTTTTAGACGACAGTGCAGAAAATAATTTAGATTGTAATTTCATAGATATGTCGACTTTTGAAAATGTTGACCGTAAATATTTGAATATAAAAAGTGAGCCAAACGTTTCAGAAAAAAACTTTGTGAATCTGTCGACCTTTACGAACGAAGATCATATATGTGTGAACGTAAAAAGCGAACTAAATATTTCGAAGAATGGAAATCTTACGCAAAAAATCGGTGATGAAAAAAGTGGAAATATTTTTTCCATTTCTGTTAATGATTTGACAAAAACTACATTAAAAAGAACTTCGCCAGTACTTAATAGTGAAAAGCATAATTGCGCTCATTGTCCTTTTGAAACAAAGTATAAGTGGAGCTTGCTCAGTCACATTAAAAAGAGTTACTGCGGAAAAACTCCTCTTAAGAACAAAGTGTTGGACGTAAAAAAACATAAATGTGCGCACTGCAGTTATCAAACTGCGTACAAGAAAAATTTGTTGGGTCATATCAAAATACACGAAGAACCAAAAGACTTTCATTGTCCACATTGTGCCTTCAGATCTGCTTATAGATACAATTTATTAAGTCACATCAAAACTCATACTGGCGAAGAACTGCATAAATGTCCACATTGTTGTTTTGAAACCGTCTACGAGAAAATTTTATTAAACCACATTAAAACTCACACAACAAAAATTACAACCATTGATAAAACTTTATTAAATCACATTAAATTTCCTACAGGTGAAAAAGAACATATATGCAAGAATTGTTGTTTTGAAACCGTATATGAGAAAAGTTTGTTAAATCATATTATAAGTGACACTGGCAAAAAAGAACATAAATGCCCATATTGTTCTTATGAAAGTGTCATCAAGTCGAATTTGTCGGATCACATTAAAACGCATAAGGGCGAGAAAAAACATAAATGTCCCGATTGTCCTTTCGAAACAGCCCATAAGAGCAGTTTCCTAAATCATATAAAAACCCACACTGGAGAGAAAGATCATAAATGCCCACATTGTACATTTCAAACTGCTTATAAGCATAGCTTGTTGTACCACATGAAAACCCACTTGTATGAAAAAGAACACAAATGCCCACATTGTACTTTTGAAACGGTGTACAAGAAAGTTTTATCAACCCACATTAAAATCCATACAGGTGAAAAAGAGCATAAATGCCCACATTGTTCATTTGCAACTGCCTACAAGAATAGCTTATTAGATCACATTAAATCACATGCAGATGAAAAGGAACATAAATGCCCACAATGCCCTTTTGAAACAAACTATAAAAACAATTTGGTGGATCACATAAAAACCCATACAAATGAGAAAGATCATAAATGCCCACACTGTACTTTTGAAACGGCTTATAAGAATAGTTTGTTGTATCACATAAAAACTCACACGAATGAAAAAGATCATAAGTGCCCGCATTGTTCATATCAAAGTGGAAATAAGTCTAATTTTTCGATTCATTTGAAATCACACACGGGCGAGAAAAAGCACAAATGCCCACATTGTTTCTTTGAGACTGCCTATAAAAATAGCTTCCTCAATCATATTAAAACTCACACAGGAAAAAAAGACAATAAATGCCCACATTGTTCTTTTGAAACTGTTTATAAAAATAGTTTGTTGTCTCACATCAAAACACATTCGGAAGAAAAAGAATTTAAATGCGCTCATTGCCCTTTTGAAACCGTCTATAAAAACACTTTATTCACCCACATTAAAACTCATACAGGTGAAAAGGAACATAAATGCCCGCATTGTTCTTTTGAAACTGCTTATAAGCATAGTTTGTTAAAGCATCTTAAAACCCATAGGTAAAGAATTAGATAAAATTTAGCATTGTTTTTTTGAAACTGGTTGCAAGATAATTTCATATTAGAGGACAAAATTTCCAAATGTATGAAATATGAATGATCCATACATGTTAATAAGCTGTGTTAGAAGGACAAGCTTCAATAAATGACCTTTAAATATGGTTGTTTGGATGGTGGATATGTGCTATTTTTTCAGTATAACGAAAAAATATTTTATAGAGGTTTGCTTAGATGAAATTAAATTACATAACATTCTACACTGGTGTTGCTAAGGATTTATTTTGTGAAATTAGTATTTACTTATTAACATAAATGTTATAATAAAGTTGAAATTCATGGTTAACCAAGATTTTGATTTGAAGGTTTAAAGACAAGTTTATTTAAAATAAATAAAAGAACTGTTCTAAGGTAGAATACCTAAAGGACTTTTTTTGCCAAAAATTAATATGAGACATTTTAGGACTTTTTAGACCTAGACAATTCATCATCAAATTCATAGTTAACCAAGATTTTTATTTGAAGATTTAGAGAGAATTATATTGGAAATTAATGACAGAAAAATGTTAATATAATAATTTATATATATATATATATGTGTATGTATGTATATGTAGAGAGAGAGAAAAATGTATTGAACAATTACACACATTTAGAAACTTTTTGAATATACAAACACAGCTTTTAATGTGCAACATTTACATGTTCTTCTTAGTATATTTATACTATGGATACCCAATTACATACCATGGATACCCAATTACAATTGTATTACATACTATGGATACCCAATTACAATTGTATTACATATCATGGATACTTAATTACACACCATGGATAGCCAATTACAATTGTATTACATGCCATGGATACTTATTTACAATTGTATTACATACCATGGATACCCAATTACAATTGTATTACACACCATGGATACCCAATTACAATTGTATTACATACTATGGATACCCAATTACAATTGTATTACATATCATGGATACTT
>JARUHE010349682.1:0-10119 GCA_031471125.1 Archaeomysis grebnitzkii | reverse complement strand
AAGAAAGTGATCCTTAAACTGAATTGCGTTGGATTGAGCATCTACATTCCCTGTCTCAACGCGAGACCTCACCGTTCCGGGCCTCCCCTCCTTGTCGTTACGTAACAATGGAGCCCCAGAAAGAGGTTCCACGGTCTTACTCACAGACAAAACATCAACAGAATCTGATTGTCTGTGACCACCATCAACAAGAGGCACAACCTGGGTGGCAACGTCACCACCAATGGATTTTGGGACAGGCAAATCTTTCTTTACCTTACGGGCAGCAGCCGCATAAGAAATATGATCACGATGTTGTACATCGGTCACAACCTTCGCAAATTGAAATTTGGGGCACACCTTCGAAAAAGCAGGGTGATTATCCCCACAATTGCTACATTTTAATTTCTTCTTCTCTCGCTCATCAACAACATCACCAGTTGTATCGTAAATACTATCAAATTTAATGGGACACTCCAGCGTATCGTGGGGGTCACCACATTTCCCACAAATTTTATTATGCGATTTACAAAAATAAGCAATATGCCCAAATTTCTGACATTTGTAACATCTGACTGGTTGTGGGGTCATCACTTTCAAAGTGTATCGTATATAATGAACATAAAGAGTCTTTGGAATATCCCCACTTGTATAGTTCACAAAAACTTGGTCAGTAGGCACTTTCCTTTCATTAACATATTTGGTACGTCTCGAAACTTTAGTGCATTCCACACCACAATCCGTCAGGGCATCACCAATATCTTGTACATCATTTTCTATTGAATAATTAAACAAAATGGCACTT
The DNA here is from genome assembly GCA_031471125.1 of Archaeomysis grebnitzkii. Classification (NCBI taxonomy): domain Eukaryota; kingdom Metazoa; phylum Arthropoda; class Malacostraca; order Mysida; family Mysidae; genus Archaeomysis; species Archaeomysis grebnitzkii. The sequence continues at coordinate 9,335 of JARUHE010349682.1, read as the reverse complement.
TTAACTTCTTTCCTAATTGAGCAAACAACTTCAAGCTCACCAATAAGTTGAACATTCAAAATTTCATCTAACAATTTCTCATTATCATGTAACACACTGTCAAATACAATATTGACTTGACTTTTTCCCTTGTTTACATCAATCCTCTCAATGAGTTTTTTCGACATGCATTCCCTGAAAATAACATTATCCCCCAAAATCTCAACCCTTTTCCTATCATTAGTCAGAAAGGAATGACTTAACTCACTTTGACACACTGTTCGTACAATAATAGTAACGGAATTTTTCTCTTTTGACGCAATGCCCCTAGAATTTTCACGAATAATTGACCTAGCTTTTTTACCCACATAAGTCCAAGCTCCTAAATTCGAAGCAGTACTTTGATTAACACCACTTGAAGTTGAAGCAACTGATTTGTTTTGATCAGCTGATACACTCACAGTCATATCAACACTCCCGCCATCTGGTGGCCGATCCGAGCCAACAGTTTCACTGTTGATCATTTTGAACAAAATATGAACAAAACAAAATTTAATCAGACCTGTATCTTGACAGAAACAAAACAATAGAAATTCGCTGAATATCACACACTGCCTATGGAAAACGAACACCCTGCTTCACTAAAAAAAAATTTAGTGATGTTATTTGAGCAAAAATCCTGAGATCCTTCGTCATTGACAGTCGAGCCCTTTCTTCGATCAACGTGTTGAAAAATAAACAAAGAGATTCACATTTCTTCTTTGTGGCAATGTTCTAAAAAAATCCCTAAAGCATCTAAATGTAAAGGGAAATTTCGATTAGTGTTTCTTCGAAATTTTCACAGTAGCCAAGTAGATAGTTCTTGGATGTGTGTGATTAGGATGTGTAATTAGGATGTCCTCCTTTGTACCCACGTCCATTTTCTTTATAAGTGGATTTATTGATTCCAACTCCACCACACTAGCACAGTATAACTAGCCTGTACTCTCTTCATACAACTCTAGCCGGCATTGAAGGGTATTACCACATTACCATTGAACATCGCCAAAAATGTCTATGCAATATCTAAAAAACAACAATAATAAAACTTCTAATTTCAGTCAAACTTAACTGTGCGATAATTACCATTACACCCGGAACAAACAGGTGAGCATTGAAATTCATGCAAATCAGGTTTCACAACCTGACTTCCACGTACACCACACTAGAGTCTACAACGAGTATGGTGCAAGAGCTTGGCCAGAGATGACTGATTTAAATTTTCAATCTGAAAACTTCCATCCCCAGTCTTCAGCATTCAGTGTGTACCCTTCTTAGACTTGATTGTAAACACACAGACTATGGTAGTTCACAGCTGCTGATATTAGTGGCAACAGGTTAGGAAATATTGCCTTATTTCTCATGGTGAGAAGGGTTTTAACTCGGCAATATCGAACATCATCGAGAGAGTCTCAAGGATTACACTTGAATACAATGTTCATTGCCTTGTCACCAGCTGTAATGATGTAGTTTTTTCCTCCTTTTACTCCTGAACACTTTTGCCTGCTCTCGAAAGCCACGCGGTTTTTAATAAGTTTGAAGCGGCTGCCTTTCCAATGATAAGAGCTCTGGAAGAGGTATCACATCCCCAGAAGGCACGCATAAAGATATGTCTGCAAAGTTGGAGTTCAAGCTTTAGCTTTCTTGAATCAATATGCATGCATCTGGGTTTTGCTCCTTTTTTGATTCAGGTCGGAAGTGGATGTCATATTTGTTTCATCCTGCAAGATGTATGTGGAAACTAAGTGAGTCTGTGTTGTCTCCGACTAATACAGTTTCTCTGCCATTAGAAAATTTTACTGCAATTTGCAAAAAATGGTTATCTGCATCCTTTTGGCAGGGTATCTCCCAAAAGTTTTAGAAAACGTTGCCAATTATTTTGGTTTTAGAGCTCCTTCTATTTTAAATGAATCTTTCTAGACAGATGGAATGTCACCTGCTTACCCTCAAACTCTATATGATGATTGTGTAGACAATAATGTTTTGTAATATATATGGTAAAGTTATGTGATCGTTTTTCGAATGCGATATAGAAGACCACCTCCATTAATGACATCAGATAGTTGAGACTTTGCAGCTTCATTTCGAACAATGCAGGGGAATAGTTACATATAGTTCATATATGAGGGCATTTACCCGAGATCCTGCAATAATGAGTCGTTAAGAAAGTGAAGAGGACCAATCTGTAATTCCTCATCATCTATCTTGATTGCGGACTTAGAGTCAAACGTCACAGCTTGGACTTTTAAAACTGTAGCTGACCACATTTTGTCCATTTTTTTGCATTATGAACATCCTATCCAACTCTACTGGCATCATCCATATTAACCTCGCAACCACGAGACATACCACTGATCGTGTTGCAGAAGGAGGATTCTGTTTGGATGTTAACTCAATCATTAAACTGAAAGACATGTACCCAAATAGTTATGAGATATCTCAGAAGCAACAAACTATATACCAGCGTTGCTTTGTTTACCGCTGAACACTTAGTTTATTGAAAGAAAAACAATTATATAGGTTGCTGTTCCAAGGTTCTGATTGCACCGACAACGTGGATCATCACACTAGAACTCTTGGGGGCTGTGAGACTTTACACGGAATGGGTATTATAGCAGTCGGAATACCCAAATACGATATCACATATGTGGTGAAACGAGCACCTGTGACAGCAGAGAACAACGCTGCAGTAGGACACATCATTGCGAAATTGTTATCACTTGGTGATGAACTTCTATAACTTCAAGTATGAAGCTCGAACACAAGGAAAGCCTCAAAGTAGACCTCTTCTGGAAAACATCCCTGTCAGTCCAGTTACCAAGACCAAATGCAAATGATGAACAATGGAGGCCACCTTTGACAGTCATTCACCATGTTTCTTCCTATGATTGATTTAAATGAATATACCAAAAGAATTAGAGCCAATAGGGAAGCTATATGACTAGCTCCTCATTAGTGAAATCACGGTCAATGATGTAGAAGCATCTTTATATCTGTAGGATCTACAACAGAAACTTGAAAAACAAAGACATGTTAGGATTAAACTCTTGCAGTGCACGTCTTTGGCTGCAATACATGGGAATGATAGATATCATTCATATGATCAAAACTAATTAGAAATTCGCCCCCGCTTTTGATGGCGTTGCAAGCCATACTGCAATGATTACATCCATCTTACCATAATTTGTACACGAAGTCATTGAACTTCTATCTATAGAATATGACAACACTGTAGGACACATACCTCAGAGTGTACCAATAATTCAAACAAGGATTACATGTAGTAGTCCGGAGGAGTAACCAATTCTGTACAGGGTTGTCATCAGGTCTTACTTCTTACCAGATATAGGGGAATGACAGAAACACAAAGAGTGGTCTGGTGGTGAACAAGGCAAGTTAGTACAGAACTAAACATGGCAATGCAACAGTTAACATCCATCACATACCAGACAAGTGGACAGCGTAAAGACATACCACAGGCCCAGCAAACTAGATACATTAATGACTGTAGCAAGCTGCTCTCCTTTATTGATTGGAGTTCTCCATTCCAAACCGAGTCATCATTCTGCAACATAATCAGTGGTATTTCTGCTGGTTCGCAGGTTTATGTGGATGATACAAGAAGGGTTGTATATTAAATTTGTAAAGCAAAGAATGAACAACATGTGGTTAAGTACAGTTTCAAAATGAAAGCCCTAGCTGTTGATGAGGAATCGCAGACTTATCATTGCATGGTCTCAAGTAAATGATCTTCCGAATGCTCTCACATATGAACAATTGCATTATTCGAAGGGAAAGAAAAACTTCTGAATGCTGCAAGGCAACTAGCTAATGCCACTTTGTTTGAGGTATCACACATTATAGCACCATGTGGAAATGTCACATACTTTCTTGATGGAGGTGGTCTTCTCCATCCCATCCCAGCTTGGTGAAACACCCTGACGAAAAAAGGCTGTGAAGTTATCCATGCCAGAGAAACTGTTAGCAAGAGACGACATAGACCTACTTATTCTCCTTGCTGGAGAAAACAAGGAGCAAAAATCATATTTATGAATATTAATTCAATAAAGCAAAAGTTTGAACTTCAAGTTTGCATACATATTTTCTTTGTGTGTCCCTTTCTGGGGTACAATATTACCTCTAGAGTTTTTGACATCGGGAAGGCAGCTGCTGTCTAACTTATTTAAAACGGCGTGGCATATCGGGAACAGCCAAAAGTGTTCAAGGGTAGAAGGGTGGAATAAAACGACATCGTTAAGTCTGGTGAGATTCCCTCGATGATGTTATATATAGCAGATTACAAACCTTTGTCACCAGGAGACATACCGTATTTCTTGCTAATATGCTGTCATCCAAATCAGCAGTTGCAAAGTACCATAGTTTTCGTGTCTATCACCAAGTCCAAGAGAGTGCCAGGGGTATACATTGATGGCTGAAGACTGGGACGGAAGCTTTCAGATGGAAAGCTTAAACCAGACATCTCTGCCTAAGATCCTGCACCACAATCGTTGTTGGCTCTAGTGTGGTGTACGTGAAAACCAGATTGTGGAACGCTGTGATGAACCTCCCGCCAGGTTAAACTTCAATGCTCACCAACTCCGGATGTAGAGGTATTTGTCAGAACAATGACTAGGACTGTGTTGAAGATAGAGAAGACAGTTCAATCTGACTAAAATTAGAAGTTTTACCATCGTTACTTTTCGGATATTGCATAGACATCATTGACGATGTAGTGCATCGGAGATGTTCAACAGAAATGTGGCATTGTCCTTCATGAAGGGGGTGCTGCATGCTGGCGTTCTATAATATGTTAGTGAAAACTACTTTTTCCCTACATGAGTCACCTGGTTTGCTACTGTGTAGGCAATATTTGTTTATTAATTAATTTTGCGTTCTTAAAATTTGTATACAAATATATATACCTGAAATAAAATGTGTTATTATTATATATTTAAATTGATTCTACTTTGCACACATTTACTTGGTTAAAATTTAAATTAATGATATTAGACTTTTCATTTTTTACACACCCTAGGCCACTGTACCCTTATAGCTTATATATAATGTCTATATATACAAGATAAAAGTTTCCTTATACTTTTCAGCTAGTTAGAAATATAAATAAATTAATATTAAAAAATAACAAATAACTACTAGTAAAGAATAAATGTTTATGTACAAACATACGATGACTCTACGGCATTGCACGTGATCTGAGCGTGGGAGATCCCCGCTTCAATATATACATTCAATATTTTTTTAAGTTAAAACTCGTCTATTTTGAAAAAACGATACCCGATATAAAATGGGAAAAGCATGAGCTTTATAATGGTATATATTTTGTAAGGTTAAAATTGTTAACTATGTTATGGTACAAACGTTTTAAGGTAACTTATAGAAAAATCTTGTTTACATAGAACATTTTTGTTAATTCTTCAACACACGCACCAAAGTCGCGACAGAATTGGACATGCTGAAGGCTAACACCTTTCCAACCAGCATTTTATCCATTCAAGAAGCGAAAGAAATCCTCATCCCAGGTGCTCAAAAGGCACGAAAGAAACTTATTTTCGATATTCACGAAGAAACAGGATATTTCGATTATTCCACTCTCTTTAAAACATTTCACGTCAACTACTTGCACAGGATAGCTGTTATCGATGTTCCTTTAGCAGATGATGTAGCTTGCGTAGCTACATTTGTTTATCCTTTCCCGACCTTCATTTCACAGAGCGAGAAAGTGATGCTCGATATCGATCCCACGATCATCATTGAACACAGTAGATCACTTCGATCATTCCCTATTGATGACCCAAAAGTGAAATGGGTTCATGATAAAGTCATTGTCTTTCCAGATGTAACTCACACTCGATATGACGATACGTGTTTACATCAACTCGTCATTAACAAGACAAGTGGATGTTCTTTCCACCCATTTACACAAGACATATATATTCTTGACACTGTTCATCCACATTCACTCTTAATTAGCGTAACATCTCCTACAGATATTTTCTTGCAGTGCAAAGACAAGTCACAGCAGCTCTCTATATCTGATATTTTCGTGGTACCTTCCGACTGCTCATTCGAACTAAAGAATGGTTCCACTTTTTATCCAAAATATACAGAACTTAGCTTTGTACATCACATGATAGACATACCAGAGAGTGTAGATTTCCCTTTATTGCCTCACATAAATAAGACATTCGATCACAAAAACCTGAAACTTTCTTATCCACCAACAACAATGGATGAGCCACTGATGCCCTTACAAATATTTTATGGAGTGTTGTTCTTAATATGCGTAACGGCCATTAGTGTCCTATTTGTTCTTTTTTTGAAAGTCTCAAAGTTTGCCAGCCCCCCTCAAGAAATCCCATCAATCACCCACGTCCAATGATCTTTAGAATTGTAACAGTGAAAATTATTCACTATTATTGTTATTATTTTATTATTTTTAGGTTAGTTTTATTTTCTTTATGTATTCATTTTTTTAGTTTTTTTAATTCTATATATAATTTTTTTGTTTCAATGCATTACTTCTTTCGAAAATTCCCTTAATGTTATAATGTCACTTCATCCAAAAAATCCCTTAATGTTATAATGTCTCTTCATCCAAAAAATCCCTTAATGTTATAATGTCACTTCATCCAAAAAATCCCTTAATTTTATAATGTCTCTTCATCCAAAAAATCCCTTAATGTTATAATGTCTCTTCGCCTTAATGTGAAGATGTCTCCTAATTTAAACTGAGGGATCAAGTGTATATATTTCATATATAACTGGAGGACCTGCAACTATGATACAATTTTAAAAACTATAAATCTACAATTAAATACAAACTAGACCAGGCTTGCATTGGACTCTAATTCCACAGTAAAACAATTCAAGAAATTAGAATTGGATCATCCTCCAGAATCCAAAAATGAATTTTCTGACACTATGAAGTAGTTAGTAAACAACTTTCTGATACTGAAAGAAAAAAGAAAGTTTTCAATAGTTTGCAAAAACTGAATCTTAAAAGCAGGAGTTGCTTGTGCTGAATGTACTGGTGGTGTGCTTTCTAACGTTCATAGCACCAGTGGATTCAGCACGAGCGGCTTCTACAACATCTACAAAGGCGCGATTGACCTGCCACATGTGTCACCAGTCCTTACTTCGAAAGATTTCCTGATGGATTATTTTTATGTAAATATTTGATTGAAAGTTCCAATTGAATGTTTGTATGTTCAGAATTTACTTTACAAATTGCTTTTATAATGATACCAACCAACCAACCAGAGCAATGTTTTAGAGCTATGTTTACCACATTCTCCATTGGAATTACTATTGGAGTTATGTTTGCCACATGTTCATTAGGAATTAATATTGGAGCTATATTTTCCACATTTTCCATAGGAATTACTTTTCGAGTAGACAATATGGAACCCCTAAATGTTGTAATTTTTAAGTGTTATGGTGATTGATGGTACATGAGCATTTATTAGTGTTCTTGAAAATATTTATGTAAACTACACAATAAGTTATATGATAAATTATTGGGAATTAGTGCTAGAATAATGTGTTATGTCGTATGCTTCTGTTTATAGTCTTCCCCAAACCCCAAAATTCTCGCCAACATTTCAACATCACACCAAAAAGCAGAAATCACTTTTCCTCCTTGAACTGAGACACTTTTGTGATCCACCTTTTTTATGTTAAATAGAAATAAAATTTGGCACTATTTATAAGATTAAATAGAACTGATTTTTTGGCACTTCAAATTTAAATTGGTTTTTGGCACTGTTCAAATTTAAATATGGTTTTTGGCGCTCTGTTAGTTTGTTTCCCTTGGAATTTTTTTAACGGCCTGTTTTTTGCAGACGAATCCGAGGATCCTTTGCTTGGCTCGTCATCCTCGCCCTTCCTTCCGTTGGAGCCGCCCATCACGGACACCGACTACACCTTCTCCCTCGATCACACGGAGGGTCTCGGAGATCTGTTCGACTTCAACTTTGAGTGAGCGGCCGTCGTGTGTCGTACGTAGTCGTCGTGACCGGTCGATGGAATGGTAGTGAACGGCCGTCTGGTTTGTCGTTAAATCGGGTCGTCTTTATCGGTCGATGGAACGATAGAATTGGCGTGGAGACAAAATGAAAGAATTGTTGGTTTCATAAAGACATTTAAAAGAAAATATTTATTGTAAAGAAAAAATTTTAATTTTCTAGTGAAATATTATTTTTCCATATGTATATATATATTTATTTATATATGTATGTATGTGTGTATTTATTTGAATTGGGTGTGCAGTTTGAGGGAAAGTTTTAGCATTACACAAAATGGTTTTCTCTTGCTTGAGTTGATGAAGGTTGATATTAAATGGATTGTTCTTTGGTTTACACGACGACTCAAGCTGCATACCCATTCGTTTGCCATGAAACATCCATTATTCATAGTGGTTCTGTACATTGTTAATCGATAAGAGCTTATTTTGACTTTTTTTTAAATAGGTAAATTTGTAAATTGTTAAAATTGTATTTTCATCAATTCACTTTTTTTAAAGCATATAATTGTTAAAAATTGAAGAACTCATTATTTTTATTAGTGCTATACATTAATTAACTAATTGATGATATATTTATAATTTTAAGTCCTCTTTCTTGACACTGTAAATTTCTCTTTGACTATTTTATAAAGCTAATTTAGTTTTAATAAAAATAAATTGTCCTTGATAAAAAATTGGAAGAATCGGACTTTTAAATTTGTGAATTTTATTTTAATGGGGTTAATTTTAATAAGTAAATTGTTTTTATTTCAATGAATAAACGTAAATAATTTTCTAATAACATTTGATAAAACTAAATATAAATAAAATTGTAAATGTGATTTATAAATTATTTTTCAATACATCAAAAAATCAAAAATTAGGCTTCGTCGTTATGCAATTTGTTTTCCGTGCAGTGGGTGCGGATCTGCCTTAGAATTAACTTCTGCTATTTTCCAACCTTGTTATTTTACCCCCCAAAAAAATCGGTATTCACGTGCTGCTAAGCATTTACGAAACTAAATTTTTTATAGATTTATAATCCATATTGGAAATTATGAAGTGCCTAAATTTGAGTGGTCGTCAATCGGAAGATTTTGCGACCCACAGTTACCAAAATTCTACATTTTTTTCATCTAAATTATATCACAACTGGATTTGTAAATTTGTTTGTCAGGACTTCGTTCGGAATCGTTTCTTCTGCTTCGAATGAAGTCCTTCGTTTATTGTGCTGATATGTATATATATATATGTATATGTATATGTATATATTTATATATATATATGGATATAA
>JARUHE010349672.1:0-10120 GCA_031471125.1 Archaeomysis grebnitzkii | reverse complement strand
AATTATTAAAATAACAACGAAATATTCAACGAGTGAGAATCTAAAAAGTGCCTCCTTTTCCCGATTTACGCCCTGCTGCGCACATGATCAAGTTCTGTGTGCGAAAATTCAAGCGGTATGCAGGAATGATACAGGAATCTCGCTAAAATACAGGCATCTTAAAAAACCTTTTGAGTTTTTGACATAGTTTGAAACCCTTAGCCTTGCAAGATATTATTAAATATGAGCGCATATTGTAATTTGTGAACGAAAATAAATAAAATTAACTTTTTTTCTTAATTAACGAAATTAATTAAAATTTTATTTAAGTGAATAAAGATGCAGATACATATGCATACGCATATGTATTGTTATTTTTAAATGATTTTTTCAATAAGTATATTTTAAAATCCATTAACTAGAACATTAACCTATTCAAAAGTGTGTATCATTTAGACGTTAGCTTGTGTTTTATTTGATATGTTGTTTATTAATTATTATTGTTGACGTTTTGAAGTCATTGTTTCCATAAATAATTGGATTTTTCAAATTTCTCGTTTCCACATTAATTTTTCTCAAAAATATTTCCGAAAGTTTGTTTACATAGAAAATAGGTTACACAGACTAAATAATGTATTTTTTCATTTTTGACTTACTAAACATGGTAATTTTGTGGTATAAGTATTAAAAACAGTATATTTCTATAGGCCAACATTTAAATTGAAATAGGCGTAGGTTGGGCGATGAACACATGGAAACTTTATGTTTAATTGAATTTTCTTTTATCTCAATTCCATTGAAAATTTGCCATACATATGTGAAGCATTAATACAATCTATTCATGCCTAAAACACAAATAAAAATATAACTTGTACGAAAACACAATCACTGAAATATTTAACAAGGTTATACAGGAACTTTATAAAGGTTTTTAGTCATAGCAATCTGGCAACGCTGCTTCCTTACAAGACACACAGCTCGTAGGGCAAGTTTTCATTTATAGTTGGTTTCTCCTTACAAATAAATAAACTCTCTAAAATACGTAAATCTGTTCTATTAGTTTTTGCAATTACTTTAAAATTTTGTGGCTTGATTTTATGATTATGTTTTAATTGATGGTCATTTATAGATGAAAATAACTTAGTCGAAAAAGAACGTCCAGTCCTTACAGACCTGTTCATATGCTCGTATATTCTACATCGTAGTTGTCTGGCAGTGCTGCCGATGTACGAGGACTTTGACATAGAAATTAAATGTTAACCAATTATTTTGTGGCCAATGGCTTTCCAAGTCATTTGATTTTAAAACAAATCAATTTTTTTTAAATAATGTTTTTAATAAGTCTACTCAAGCGCTGTCTGTTCAAAAGAAAAAAGTTTACCTTTCAATGTCATATTATGGCTACATATCAGATAAAATATGCAACCAGGTCAAAACAATCACAGAGAAAATAAACCCACATTTTTTTTAATAATTTTTCAATTCGATCTAAGGACATAAGGAGTCTTTGCAGTTTGACATATGCTCGTGTCTTGTTTATAAATATACTTGTGAGGATTGCAAGTCCTCGTACATCGGCAGCACTGCCAGACAACTACGATGTAGAATATGCGAGCATATGAACAGGTCTGTAAAGACTGGACGTCCTTTTTCGATTAAATTGTTTTCGTCTATAAATGACCATCAATTAAAACATTATCATAAAATCAAGCCACAAAATTTTAAAGTTATTGTAAAAACTAATAGAACAGATTTACGTATTTTAAAAAGCTTATTTATTTGCAGGGAGAAACCAACTATAAATGAAAACTTACCCTTCGAGCTGCATGTCTTGTAAGGAAGTGACCTTCCTTTCATAGACACACCGCTCGTTGGCTCTGTTTGCCATAAAACCTTTCATAACTTTTTCAATTTATACTTCTTTTTAGTATATAGTACTTTCAAAATTTATTAGTGAACAATACTACTATAGTTTCTATTCATTACTCCTTGCATTTTTTAAACTTTTTAAACTTTTTAAGATTTTAACTTTTAATGTTCAACTTTTATTTTTCTTTGCTTTCACAACACAATATTTTATGTTTTTTACTTTTGTACTTGTTTTTTTTCACTTATAGTTTTTGACTCATTTTACTTTTTAGTTTTAAATGTTTTTATATCATATTCTTATGTGTATATGTTTACTTATATATGTGTTAATATTTTAACAGATGTATTTTACCTGAAGATGAAGACTGTAGATCTTCGAAACGTTGTCAATAAAGAAGTATATACAGACGCTAGTTTTGTTTTTCATTTGCAAATTAAGACTCCCCGTCGGGACCCCTATCTCAACTCCAAAACTAAAACTAAATCTAACACAAAAAACATACTTCAACTAAAATCAAAACCAAAACTAAAACCAAAACCAAAACCAAAACCAAAACCAAAACTACGAACAACAACATCAGGTAAAAACCCTTCGAACATAGGACAACACTAACTAAAAATATTTGAACCAATCCACACTGTTGAAAGGAGAGGTTACTTTAGCTCAATCTTTTTATGTACATTTTGTTCACTAATAGATAGAATAAATAAAAATGGTTTGCCAAAAGTTGCTAATAAAAATGTTTTTATTAAAATTAAAAGGCCGATATTTTATTATAAGCAAACATTGCTCAAAAGTCAATAATTAAAAAAATTATGACACCACTTTTTGTCATATTTTGAAAGTAACCCCTATATAGAGCTTCGCTACTACGTAAGCGCGCTCGAAAATGATTGATCTTCCAGTTTATGTTTAGTCGGTTTGTTTAATTACTAAATCGTGAGAAAAATTAACTCGTTTAAGGATGGGGCTATATTCACTAATATTCACTATACCTTATGTGCATCGCTAATAAAACCAACCTACCACTAACAAATGAAGAACTAAAAACTAATAAATAACTTAAAACTAATAAGATCATCTTACCAATAACAAATAAACAACTAAAAACTTATACACAACTGAGAAGTAATAAGCCAACCCACTAAGAAAACTAACCTCCCACTAACAAATAAACAACTAAAAACTTAAAGCCAACCCACTAAGAAAACCAACCTACCATTAACAAATAAACAACTAAAAACTAATAAATAACTGAAAAGTAATAAGTCAACCCACTAAGAAAACCATTAACAAATAATATATAATATAATATAATAATATATAAAAATATATTATAACAAATGAGCACCTGAAACTAATAAACAACTTAAAACTAATAGGCCAACCCACAAAGAAAACCAATCTACCACTAACAAATAAATAACTGAAAGTTAATAAACATGTGAAAACTAATAAAACCAACACACCAATAACAAAAACTAACTAACCACTAAAAAATAAACAATCAAGCACTAACAAATAAACAACCAACGATTAACAAAAAATAAACAACCAAATACTAACAAATAAACAACCAAAGACTAACAACAAACAACCGAATACTAACAACAAACAACCGAATACTAACAACAAACAACAAACAACCGAATACTAACAACAAACAACAAACAACCGAATACTAACAACAAACAACCGAATACTAACAACAAACAACCGAATATTAACAACAAACAACCTAATACTAACAACAAACAACCGAGTACTAACAACAAACAACAAACAACCGAATACTAACAACAAACAACAAACAACCGAATATTAACAACAAACAACAAACAACCGAATATTAACACCAAACAACCGAATACTAACAACAAACAACCGAATAATAACAACAAACAACCGAATACTAATAACAAACAACCGAACACTAACAAATTAGACTTGCACTAGCAGGAAATAAATCTTTATAAAAACAAACCAATAATTTCCAGAAACGAAAATACCTTAAAAATAAATTCTTAGTTTTTGGCAAACCGAACCAAATATTTTCGCGGGTTTTTCGCCTCACGTGACACAAATATTTTCGCGGGTTTTTCGCCTCACGTGACAGACCTCAATTCGTGGAAGAAAATAAATCATTTCATTTGATTCATTTTTGAAGGTTTTTTGTTCTGCTTTTTGTAAAAAAAAATTCTGTTTACTTTGTTTTTTTACATTGTTTACTTTATGCTTTTTACATTGTTTACTTTATGCTTTTTACATTGTGTACTTTATGCTTTTCACATTGTTTACTTTGTTTTGCTTACATTTGTACTTTTTTCTTCATTGTTTACTTTTTTTTACATTGTTTACTTTTTTTTAATTGTTTACTTTGTTCATTTTTACATTGCTTACTTTGTTTTTTACATTGTCTACTTTTTTTACTTTTTTTTTCATTGTTAACTTTTTTTTACATTGGTTACTTTTTTTCATTGTTTACTTTGTTTATTTTTACATTCTTTACTTTGTTTTTTACATTGTTTACTTTGTTTTACATATATTTTTACTTTTTTTTTCATTGTTTACTTTGTTTTGTTTACATTTTTACTTTATTTTTTTCATTGTTTACTTTATGTTTTTTACATTGTTTACTTCATGTTTTTTTAATGTTTACTTTATGTTTTTTACATTGTTTACTTTGTTTTGCTTACATTTTTACTTTATTTTTTTCATTGTTTAATTTTTTTTCATTGTTTACTTTGTTTATTTTTACATTGTTTACTTTGTTTTTTACATTGTTTACTTTGTTTTACTTACATTTTAACTTTTTTTTTATTGTTTACTTTGTTTTGTTTACATTTTTACTTTATTTTTGTTCATTGTTTACTTTTTTTTACATGGTTTACTTTAGGTTTTTACATTGTTTACTTTATGTTTTTTATTGTTTACCTTATGTTTTTACATTGTTTACTTTATGCTTTTTACATTGTTTACTTTGTTTTGTTTACAAACACTCGAGTCATGCAACAATACATAATAAACACCAGAGTCATTAAACAATGCATAATAAACACTAGAGTCATGCAACAATACATAATAAACACTAAAGTCATGCAACAAAACATAATAAACACTAGAGTCATGCAACAAAACATAATAAACACTAGAGTCATGCAACAATACATAATAAACACTAAAGGCATGCAACAATACATAATAAACACTAGAGTCATGCAACAATACATAATAAACACTAGAGTCATGCAACAATACATAATAAACACTAGAGTCATACAACAATACATAATAAACACTAGAGTCATGCAACAACACATAATAAACACTAGAGTCATGAAACAATGCATAACAAACACTCGAGTCATGCAACAATACATAATAAACACCAGAGTCATGCAGCAATACATAATAAACAATAGAGTCATGCAACAATACATAATAAACACTAGAGTCATGCAACAACACATAATAAACACTAGAGTCATGCACTGAGTCGGATGAGCCAACGTTTGACTTTATTAGATGCGCCAGGATTTTACTGTTGCCTAGAGAGTCATTTGCGAGGCTTCGTTGATTGCTGGTCTAGTGGCAACGCATCTCCAGATTCTGGCACTCGGATTTTATGGCATTATCCTGGCACTATTTTGGCACTGTCGTAAAAATGTTTAATGTAATATGGAGTTGGTCGATTTATCTTCATTACAAATTATTATTAATTGTGGTACAGGTGTTCTTTCCATGTTTTTGTTTTCGTATTTTACAGTATAATATTCTATTTTTTATTGTTTTTTATTGTTTTCTATTGTTTTTTCTTGTTTTTATTGTTTTTTATTGTTTTTTATTGTTTTTTATTTGTCTTTATTAGTTCTTTTATTGGTTTTTTATTGTTTGCATCATTTTCATCCATTTTTCTTATTGTTATTTTTTTTGCAATAATAATTTATTTTATGTTCATATAGCATTTGTCATTATCATGTCATCGCGTACTACTATTATTTTTGTTGCTGTTTTTATTTATTTTATTTATATTATTTATTATTTATTATTTGTTATTTATTTATTATTTATATTATTTATATTATTTATTTATTTTATTATTATTATTCATATTTATTGCTACCATTAATTTTGTATGTTATTATTTGTATCATTACTTTTTCTTATTGCAACTTTTAATTTATATCCTTTTTATTTATTTTTTTTATATTTATAATTAGTTTTTGTTGTTATTCTTGTCTATCCTTATTATAATTTATGTTTTAAAGTTTTGTGTCATTATTATTATTGTCTTTGTGTTCATTATTATTATTATTATTGTCTTTGTCTTCATTATTATTATTATTATTGTATTGTGTTATTGCAATTTAAATCATTAACTTTGTTTCATTCCGATTAAAATTATTAGAATTTGTATTACATCTCATTTTATTAAACATATTATTATTATTGTTATTTTAATATAAAATTTTATTAATTCGCCATAAATGTTTTTTGTTTAACTTTAATTGCATTTTTTATTTCATAAATTTGTGAAAATCGAAATGTTTTTTTTATGTTTTGCGTACCCAATAAAGTTTAAAATCGTTTTTGCAGCATGGTTAAACTTTTTAGAATTTGTTCTATAATATTTTGATTTAAAACACATTATCATAATTATTATCATTATTTTTATTATTATCATTGTCATTATCATTATCATTATTATTATCGTTATTAGTATCATTATTTTAGCATTACCATTGCCGTTATCATTACCATTATCATTGTTATTATCATTATCTGTATACCTAATTATTTTCAACATTATCGCTATCATTATTATTATCATTGTCAGTATAATGATTTTTATCATTATTATTATTATTATTATCATTATCAGTATAATTATTTTTATCATTATCATTATTATTATCAATATCAGTATAATTATTTTCATCATTATCATTATTATTGTCATTATCATTATCATTATTAATGTTATTATCATAATCATTATCACTATTTTTATCATAATCATTATCATTATTATTATCATTACCATTATCTGTATAATTATTTTTAGCATTATCATTTTCATTATCATTACCAGTATATTTATTTTTAGCATTATCATTATTATTATTATCATTATCAGTATAATTCTTTTTATCATTATCATTATCAGTATCATTATTTTTATCATTATCATTATCAATATTATTATTATCATCATTATCAGTATATTTTTTTTATCATTATCATTATCAATATTATTATTATTATCATTACCAGTATCATTATTTTTATCATTATCATTATCAATATTGTTATTATTTTCATCATTATCAGTATAATTATTTTTATCATTATAAGTATAATTATTTGTACCATTATCAGTATAATTATTTGTATCATTATCAGTATAATTATTTGTATCATTATCAGTATAATTATTTGTATCATTATTATTATCATTATCAGTATAATTATTTTTTACAGTATCAGTATAATTATTTTTATCATTATTATTATCATTATCAGTATAATTATCATTATCATTATTTTTATCATTATTTTTATCATTATCATTAATGAAATTATCTGTATAATTATTTTCAACATTATCGTTATCATTATCATTATCAGTATAATTATTTTTATCAGTATCAGTATAATTATTTTTATCATTATTATTGTCATTATCAGTCTAATTATTCTTATCATTATCATTATTATTATCATTATCATTATCATTATTATTATCATTATTTTTATCATTATCATTAATGACATTATCTGTATAATTATTTTCAACATTATCGTTATCATTATCATTATCAGTATAATTATTATTATTATTATCATTCTTTTTATCATTATTATTGTCATTATTTTTATCATTATTATTATTATTATCAATACAAACAAAAAATAAACAATCACATCAACTTTTTTTCGGATCATAAGAAACAATTGTTTTTTTTCACTTTTTTATCCATTGTTCGGATTTTTATTTTTTTTTTCCAATTTTTTCATAATTGTTTGTTGGATTTTTCTTCTTTTTTGTTTGTTTGTTTATATTTTATTTGTTTTTGTTTGTGTTTTAATTGTTTTTGTTTTTTGTTTATTATTTGTTTATATTTTAATTGTTTTTTTTTGTGTTTTAATTGTTTTTGTTTTTTGTTTATTATTTGTTTATATTTTAATTGTTTTTTTTGTTTTGTTTTTTTATTTGTTTATATTTTAATTGTTTTTGTTTATATTTTAATTGTTTTTGTTTATATTTTAATTGTTTTTGTTTATTTTTTATTTGATTTTGTTTGTGTTTTAATTGTTTTTGTTTATATTTTAATTGTTTTTGTTTATATTTGTTTTTGTGTTTTGTTTGTTATTTGTTTATATCTTAACGGTTTTTGTTTTTGTTTTTGTTTGTTATTTGTTATTTGTTTATATTGTAATTGTTTTTGTTTTTTGTTTGTTATTTGTTTATATTTTAATTGGTTTTTGTTTTTGTTTATATCTTAATCGTTTTTGTTTTTTGTATATATTTGAATTCTTTATGTTTGTTTTTTGTTTATTTTTTGTTTAATTCTTAATTGTTTTTGGTTTGTTTTTGTTTATGTTTGTTTTTTGTTTATATTTTAATTATTTAGGTTTGTTTTATGTTTATTTTTGTTTAAATTTTAATTTAAACAATGGCAACATAAAACCATTTGTCTCATCTATGACGTCATGGATTTTTATAAAATCAAAGAAATTGAAATAAAAATCTGACGTCACGATTGTAATAAAAAAAGTTTGGAGTGAAAGACAAAAGTTTTTTTTGAAATAATTGACGTCGATCACAGATGGAGAACCTTTCATTGATTCAAGTTTTTTTATTTCAAGATCTATTGTAAGTTTTTTTTTATTTTCTATGTTGTTATGCTATGCTATGTGATTATGCTATAGTATGTTGTTATGCTATGTATGTGGTTATGTTATGTATATGGTTATGTTATAGTATGTTGTTATGCTATGTATGTGGTTATGTTATAGTATATTGTTATGCTATGTATGTGGTTATGTTATAGTATGTTGTTATGCTATGCTATGTATGTGATTATGTTATAGTATGTTGTTATGTTGTGTGTGTGGTTATGTTATGTTATGTATGTGGTTATGTTATGTTATGTATGTGGTTATGTTATAGTATGTTGTTATGCTATGCTATGTATGTGGTTATGTTATACTATGTTGTTATGCTATGTTATGTATGTGGTTATTGTATGTATGTGGTTATGTTATGTATGTGGTTATGTTATGTATGTGGTTATGCTATGTATGTGGTTATGTTATATTATGTTGTTATGCTATGTTATGTAGGTGGTTATGTTATGTATGTGGTTACATTATATTATGTTGTTATGCTATGTTATGTATGTGGTTATGTTATGTATGTGGTTATGCTATGTATGTGGTTATGTTATGTTATGTTGTTATGCTATGTTATGTATGTGGTTATGTTGTGTATGTGGTTATGCTATTTATTTGGTTATGTTATATTATGTTGTTATGCTATGCTATGTATGTGGTTATGTTATATTATGTTGTTATGCTATGTTATGTAGGTGGTTATGTATGTGGTTATGCTATTTATGTGGTTATGTTATATTATGTTGTTATGCTAAGTATGTGGTTATGTTATATTATGTTGTTATGCTATGTTATGCATGGGGTTATATTATGTATGTGGTTATGTTACAGTATGTTATTTTGTTATGTCATGTATTTCGTTATGATATGTATGTTGTTATGTTATAGTATGTTTTTATGCTATGTTATATATGCGGTTATGCTATAGTATGTTGTTATGCTATGTTATGTATGGGGTTATGTTATATATGTAGTTATGTTATAGTATGTTGTTTTGTTATGTCATGTATTTGGTTATGATATGTATGTGGTAATGCTATAGTATGTTTTTATGTTATGTTGTATGTGTGGTTATGTTATAGTGTGTTGTTATGCTATGTTATGTATGTGATTATGTTATGTATGTGATTATGTTATATCGGTGGTTATGGTATAGTATGTTGTTATGTTGTGTCATGTATGTGGTTATGCTATCTGTGTGGTTATGTTATAGTAGGGTCATGCGGGGTCAAACGGTGCACTTTTTTAGTTTTTTGTCTGTGCACTTTTTATTTTTGCAATAAATTCAGATTCAGAGCATTGTAACCCTTGGCTATAAAATCATGCAATTAAAAAAAATCCTGAAGATCATTTACTATTTTTATTTTAATATCC
>JARUHE010349661.1:0-10120 GCA_031471125.1 Archaeomysis grebnitzkii | reverse complement strand
TATATATACAATTATCATCTAACCTAAACTTAATACGATGTTTCTAACTTATGCCAATGATGTGTGTATTGCTGAATGCATTCAGTGTATGATTAAATTTATTGACTAGGCTAGAATGGGGTATTTATGTTAGTGCACATATGTGCGAGTATTTAATTTTGATGCACAAAAACTTCATTGAATCACAAACTTATTGTACATTTTCATGTGATTTTGAAAACAACTTGTTTTTATAATAATATCAGACTGGCCTTAAAACTATTTAGATGAAGTCGTATTGGGAAAACTATAATTCAATCAACATTAATTTCCACAAAAATAATCATTTTGAAATTTACAAAAGAGAAACTTAAAAGTATATTTTCATTTGGTCCAAGTAAGGCCATAAAAAAACTGTAGAGACCCATATTTGTGGGTTAAAAAGAAACAAAATATCCAAAGAAGAAAGACAATCTCACGGGTAATTTTTAAGCCATAAAATTACTTTTGAAGCATTCTAGTCCAACAAGATTTTACTGCTTAGAATACCTTTCCACATTTTAATGTTAAAACTAATTTATATTCAATAATGATGATCATCTTACCAATTAATTAATTCGAAACTATATTCACTGAATGATAACAAAATATTGAAAGATATTATAACCAATAAGTGTATTATAACGGACATGGAGAATGCTTGAGCATAAATTAACTGATTTTCAAATTACCTATGAGAGAGTTTTTTGAATGAGCAAGTACATTTTTTCATTTTTATCTGACAATGTATACATTGTTAAAGCTACGAAACCAGTAGCAGTGTTGATGTGAATAAAATTTACATCAGAATATATGAAGGATTACCTCACAGAAAAAAGATCCGAATGAAAATAATTAAACACCCAACCCGCCTCTTGGAATTGCAGCAAATGCTCTCAGAGTCAGTTTTACTTGGGTAAAAGTTAAGGCAGTAAAACACTTTCATTCAACTAAGCATAAAAGTAACTCACTATTAGAGATTTGTATGCTTTGTTTCAACACTTTGTCCATGTTCAACTAATTTTAATATACAAGCAATTACTGGAGGCCAAAAAAACCTTTGATCAAGTTCATATTCTATTTGTTTATAGAAGATAATTTCATGACAGAAGAAATGTTTTTATTCAGTTGTACAAAACTTGTTTTTGTTCATTAGATACTTGTGAATCAATATCATTTATGAATTCACAAGAGTCTAATTACGACTCCCAACAAACTAAACTGAATAAATTACAGTTAAATTTACAGGTTAATCAAAAACTACAGATACAAGATTATTTAACTAAATAATCCCAAATTTCTATCAATGATCTTCCACATAAATATTGATTGGTGGTAGCCAGAATATCATCTCATGTTATAGGAGTAAAAATAAAATTTGGCTCAATATATGAAATGTATTGATTATTAAAATGTTCCACTACTTGTCTATACATTAGTTGTTTGCAACAAATGAAAGTAGTGCATGATTATGTTAACAACCTCTAATATCTAGTTTGCTACTTTTATTCTTGATTGTTCATCAATATTTCTTCCTAAGAGAGATGACACCTTACACAACATTTATTATTTTTCCTTATGAAGAATGATGATCCTTAAAATAATAAACGTAATCATAATACATAAATGCAATCAAATTTCAATTTTATTTACAGATTATGAAATTTATAAAAATTAAAGTAATATATGAATGTATTTAATATTTACAGGTAAGTTTTAATATATTTATAATATTCTCAAAAAGTATAAAAGTCATTTTAGAAAACAATCAAAATATCCTTACAACTATTTATTTTTACTAGCCAAGTTTTATTGCCCTTCATATCAATCATAGGGTTTGTGAGGAGTTAAGAACATCTTATGCACTTTTCAATTTTACCACACAAATAATTTGGCAAAAAACGAAGTTGTCCTATCTTTGTTACCATATTTATATTTATGGACAAAATGTTCATTTTACACCCCACAACTAAATAAATTTCTTACAAATAGTTATTTTCATACCCCACAACTAAATAAATTTCTTATAAATACTTATAAGAGGTTACAAGTGAAAGCTGTAGATATGGACAGTAGGTATGGCTGCATTGACTATTTATTGAGGGAGTTTTAACCACTATTCGTTATATTAATACAATTTGTAATATCCATACTAACAACTATTATAAAAGAAACTTATGCAAGAATTCAACATAAATACTTTATATTTTATGCAAATACACCATTAAATAACTGAACCTATAAAAAGCCAATAAAAATATATAACTAAAATAATCTATAAAATCCCTAAAACTTTGGAATGTAAAACTGGAGCTTAGGAGCCATCCCAAGGTCCTAAGGTGGAATTGTTGAACAGAAGTGGAGTTGTAGGAAGTGGTAAATGCGATGATCCTTCTACTCTCAACTTCCTTCGAGTGTCTGTGCAAGATGGTCGTGTCTGTTGAATATTAAATAGCTATGAAAAAAATACTCATA
This sequence comes from Archaeomysis grebnitzkii, assembly GCA_031471125.1. Classification (NCBI taxonomy): domain Eukaryota; kingdom Metazoa; phylum Arthropoda; class Malacostraca; order Mysida; family Mysidae; genus Archaeomysis; species Archaeomysis grebnitzkii. The sequence goes on along the minus strand of JARUHE010349661.1, from coordinate 7,627 downwards.
AGTTGAATAGGTAAAAATATTTTTTGGAAATGCAAGGTAAACACACTTGTCATGAGAAAAATACTAAATATAAAAACACCTGCAACTAATCAATCAACTCCTTCATTTTCTTGTATATTTTTTATGAAAGAGCTTATAACTTTGATTCCATAAGAAATAATAATTATTATACGGTTTGTATTTTTCTTGTTAGTTATTTTTTAAAATCGTGTTGCATAAATTTCCATACTTAACATTTCTGTTAGATCATTTATGTTGCTTAACTAGATGTAAATTTTGTTGGTCGTTTGTATAATGTTTTATTTTCGTGAATTAAATATGTTTTAATTCTATTAAGGCTGTGAAACAGTTGAATAGATTTGCATTTGTTATAAAAAAGAAACTTGACGATCATGTTATAAAAATTATCATGTTTTGTTTATTTTAAAATTGATGTTTTGATCTTACTAATTTTGCACATTAAATAGTTTTACTTTTACTAAATATTGACCAATCATAATTCCAGACAAAAACTTCGAGAGTGCGGATGCATCTTGTAGATGGCATATAAGGAGGAAGAGAAAGATTCTTTTGACACCGAATGAAACATCCTGTTGATTCAATATATTTTGATGTCCCCAATGAAACTTGAATTTTTTATGTCCACTGAAACATGAACTTTATTTTGATGTCCACTGAAACTTGAAATTTGTTTGATGTACACTCTGAAAAATTGAAGTCCACTAGGTCTGTTACTGTTAACTTTCATTAGTTAAAGTATTTAAATAAACTCTTGTTTTCGTTTGTTTAAACATTGAATTGCTATTATTCATAGACAACCTGTTTAACCTTTTATCGGTTAACCAGCAAGTCTTTAAAATTTATTATTGCTATTTTGGTAGATTACGAAATCATTGTAAATTGCTAAGTTTTATTTTTGAGAATATCTTGAGTTTATTTGTTTTCTATTTTTTAATTACAAAATCCTTGTACATCACTATATGTTTCTTGTTTCGAAAATATCCTTAACGAAAATAAAGGTTATTAGTTTACTATTTTGGTAAATTGCATAATTCTTGTACATTGATCAATGTTTTCTTGTCTGAAAATATCTTTAACAAAGTTAAAGTATAATTGTTCAATATTTTGGTAATTACAAAATCAGTGAAGTTGTTTTCTTTAGTTGTAATTATCCCTCAAAAATTAACTAAAAATATAATGTAATGAAAATAATGTGGGCGTTAGTTGAATCGCTCTGGCGCCTAAACTAAAAAGTCAAATCAAGTCAGTGGTAAGTGTACGCCAGCTGTAGAGCCAGACAGAAAGTAACATTTAATTTTAAAAATTTAGGTGTAATACTATGTATACATACTAATTATAAATGTTATTAATTTCCAATGTCAATGATTTTGTAGTACAATAGAATCAACGAGATGTATGAAAAGCAGACAAGCTGTTAGTTGTACTGTATATTTATAATGTGGTCATATATTTTTGCCATCATTTCTACTAACACATGAATAAAAATAAATATTATTGCCACTTTTCCAGGTTATGTAATTATTATTAACTTCATATTAAATGAATTGTGTTTACCAATCCAAGTTGTTAAAAAAACATCCATTGCATCATATAAAGCCTAAACAATCTATTTCTTGAAATAAAGTAGCGGTAGATTTAATCTATGAGAAGTAAAACTAACCTTATTACTATTAATGAAGTGTCGTAATTTTTCCACCATACATTCACTTGATTTGATAAATTTGCCAATATTTTCAGGAGTGAACAATTGGTGTGTAATGATTCTTCCAGAAACTTTTTTGTTGAGTGCAGCATCAAACAATGGAAGACCAAACTGGCATTCCAACAAATGCCACTGATTTAATGGAGGGATTGTACGTTCAGAGGTTGTTGTGCCTTCATCCAAAGACAAATGGAGATTTTGTTTTGTATTTTCATTGTCTACTCCTTTATTATTATTAATCGTATTCACATCAGTAAGATCTAAATTTTCTAATGGTAAAACTAATGGATGGTGATCATTACTATTTTCACCGGGTACTCCTGTACTGATTTCAGTTGCTGGAACATTACCTCCAGTTTCTCCTGCTTCTGAGGTAACAAATGGGAATGCAACAAGTTTGATATATCCAAATGTGTAATGAAGGTCAAGTTCATCAACTAAATACTTAATGGCAGAATGGTTGGACCATGATTGTGTGGTATCTAACGGTAGTGGAACATGATGTACACAAACATCGTGATACCACCCATAAGCCTGGATAAAAACTGGAGAATGCATCAATGCTTCATTCACTGTTGTGAATAATGCAGCCAATGGAACAACTGTAGGATCATGACCCCAAGGAGTGACTAAAACTTTAACATATCCACTTAAGCAACTTGGAAGTCTTCTCAACCTTTCTCCTTTAGGCAATAAAAGTGACGGTGGACCAGATTTTGTCAAATGATACAAGAACAATTTAAACCAAATGCTATTTACTTCAGGAATTGCAGGACCGAAATGTGGTGGCATTTCACCTTCAATAGATGAAATTTCGTAGCTGAGTGGGGCCATTGAAACTAGAAATTGATAGTTTTTCTTCAACAATCTGGCAGTTGTTGCAGAATCTAAATTACTTAACGATTCCCAACGAATAAGATCCAATCCTAAGGGTACTCCACTTTCACCACTTTTTGTTTGACAATTTGTCAAATCTGAATTATGTCGGAAAAAAGTTATAGTTGTCCTCAATGTGAGAGCGTGTTCAAAATATCTTTGTGCTTCTCCTTCAGAATCAGATCTTTGAATTTTGTCAAGTTCTGTAATTAGTGAATCTAATCCTTCATCCAACATTTTTCCAACCTCAAACATGGTGACGGCATGACTTTTCAAGCCAGGAGATAAATTTCCCATCATTAAGAAAGCAGTCAATGTAGAATCATAGAGAAAGGCTATTCTTTTCCCAGCTTGATTATTAGTTGATGACAATAGTGATAAAGGATGATCAACGAGTGAAGAAACACTTGGTATTTCATCTAAATTATTTTCTTCATCTAAGGTGCCACTTATATTTTCAGCTAAGGCAGACTCAAGTTCTTTCAGTAGAAGATCTTCAGTTGTCACCCTAGAAAATTGAGCAATTAAAAACAATTCAACTTAGTGGAAACATTTTTGTGTAATTGAAATGCCACAAGAATGAAAAACATTTACATTCGGATACTATTACATAATACATATAAGTAAAGATAATCTCGGTCTCTAAGGACATTTACAAGTTTAAAGGTTTATTTAGAAATAAATGATTTGTTTACTTCAATACAACCATTACTTTGTCAGGATTTCATTGATATAAAAAGAATTTTAGTTATGCTTTACATTAAAAAATTATTTCCTGAGGTTAAGTGAATGTCATCAAGTTGGCCTACAGTGTAAATACATTCATAATACAAGAACAACTTTGATAGCTGAGCCAAAAAGTACTTCAGTTACCCTATATGACCATCACAATTTAAACATAAACAAGTTTCTCATTTAACGAGAATGGATTTTCAAAGTTGTTAATAAACAATCAAAACTGGCTTATAAAGTGGCAGCTTTTGTCTCAACTAAGAACGACTGTCGTCATTATTTATCATACAACACCTCAAAAAAAGTGATTTTTTTTAAAAGAATTAAAGTTACTCTAGAATAAAATACAAATAGAACTATAAGGAAATTCGTAGATTAATTAAAGCTGTGGCTGAGTAGACATTATAAAAACAACAACATTTGTGTATATAAAAAAATAAGCCCTAGTAAAAGCTATGCATTAAAAGCTGTGTTTGTATGTTAAAATTTTTTCTAAGACTGCATAATTTTTAATAAAATAATTTGTCTTGTTATTTTAAAAAATGGCCCAATTTCGATAGAGTCCACAAATAATCCATCGTCCCAACCAACAACACCAATAATCAGAGGTCATTTATAGAAGCTAGTTTTTGAAACAGAGCTTAATAATTTTACAAAAAAATATTAAAACAGAAAATAAATAAATTTGAAATTTGAGCAAAAAATGTAAAGTGCTGAAAGGTTTTGCCTCTACCTCCACCACCACCCCAACAATCATTAATAGTTTATAGAAGCTGGACTTTCTCACAGTTCAAGAATTCTAGTAATGCACAAAATATAAAAACATTTATATAAAAAAAGTAAATAACTTACTGGATTAAATTTTTCTTAAAAATTAATCTTCCTACCACTCAGTAGCATTTTTAAAGTATAATACAATTTACTTACAATCCATTGGTGCAAGAGATAACAAATTTGGATATAATAGGCAACAATAAAAAAAATAATTCATAAAAAGCTAAGAACCTAGACAAGGACAGATTATCTATACCAATGGAATATATTAGGATGGCTACCAAAAATATATAAATATAAATTTTTCAAAAAAACTACCATTGGTAAAGTTATTTAATCAATATTATTGTTCATATCAATATCTACAATTATTTATTAATACGATCAGAAAAATTACAAAAAAAAGAACAAAAAAAAATCTTTTTTTGTAAAATGAATTAATTTTTTCAAGTCAATGAATCTTCAAAACCAACTCCCAAGATATACATTTGCAAAAAAACATGATTACACCCTTATCTATAATTTTTGTTAGATAAAAAACTACAAAACAGAAAATAATTTTTTTTAACTTTAATTCAATAAATATAATACAAAATAAAAAACTTCAACATTTGACTTCACCTCTTGTAAAAACAGTGAAATAATTTTTATGTTAATTAGAGTTATAAACAATCACTTTTAAAAAGCACAATCTATATATATATATATATATATATAAAAAAAACTTACTGGAGCAAAGTCATTATTCAGATCATTATCTATTACTTTTATTCAATGGTGAAAACTTTATACTCAAAAACAAAAAAAACTTCAACATTTGCCTTGACCTCTTGTAAAAATAGCAAATCTTTTCTATCTCAATTAGACTTATAAGCCATTATTTTAAAAAAATATAGTAAATAGATAATTTTGTATTTATGCAAAGTTGTTGTTGTTGTGGCAGTGGATGATTTGTGGACTAATTAAATGTTGACAATTTTTCAAAAATAATTTTACGGAAAAGTTTGTACAGTAAATATTTATTTATTAAAATACACCTTTTATAAGAGAGTTTGTGAACTCTGTCATGTTATCTTCAAATTCATGGTTTTTGGTTAACCCAGATTTTTATTTGAAGGTTTAGAGAAGAAATTTTATTTACAACAAATGAAAAAATTAGAGATTTAAAAGTAGAATGCCCTAAGGATTGTTTCTTTTAAAATGTATATCTTTAAATAATAAACATGTTATGACTTTGTGAACTCTGAAATTATTTTATTAAACTCATAGTTAACTGAGATTTATGTTTGAAGCTTTAGAGAAAAATGTATTTGAAACAAATTGAAGAACTGGAAATTTAATGTGGAATGTCTAAATGAATTTTTTCCTCATGTTTATATTTCTTTAAATAATAGACATTCTAGGATTTTGTGAGCTGGCTTTTTTGTCATTAAATTCAGGGTCAACGAGGATTTTTGTTTAAATGTTTAGAGAAGAGTTAATGCAAAAAACAATGAAAGAACTGAAGGTTCAAAGTGGAATGCCTGGAGGATTTTTTTGGCAAAATTTAGCTAGCCCACAAATCATCCTCCACCCCAACAACAACAATCAGAGGTCAGTTATAGAAGCTGAGGTCTTTTCTTTTAGACAGCTTAATAAAGCTCTTTGATACTAATGTAATTCTAAATGCAGACAACGCCAATGGGAAAAAATAAAACCTATAAAGAGCTTTCACCTTATGGCACGCTTGATAACAAAACAGTAAAAATAAGTAATGTATAATTCAACTTAGATAATTCACAGGTTGTAGTGCAAATACTTGGTTTATCTAGAGTAGCTTTTCCTACAACTCTGTAATGTTTTTACTGGCCTATAAGTCCCAAAACTATATAATTCTATTATGGTTTCATAAGGTTACATTTTAATATAGTCATAGATGACCGGCAATCTCGCATGATGTAACAAACATTTGTTAAAATATTGATAAAAATTAACTTTTAAGTAAAAGTTATTCATTATAGCATTGGAGGTTGGATCACAATGAATAACTTTTATCAATTAAAAATGTCTATAACTTTTCAAATGCAATGAAACAAACTCTAATATTTGTAGCTGTTGGATGAATACAATGTGTCACTATATAAATTTATTGATTATATAGAATGTGTGCTAAAGCCCAGCAGTCACTAATATAGAGATTTTTATGATGGCACCCTCGATAATAATATATATCATTTATATTTTGTTAAAAATGTAATTTTAAACAACTGTTTTGCGTTTTAAAATGTAAACAAATTTGTGGAATTCTTATGGATGTGAATGGGTTAATATTTTCAAAAATGAATCTGCAGCAAGAAGATGCACAATTTCATCAAAAATGGTTCAATCAACACATTTTGACAATTATGTTTTTCCATCCAGAAATTATTTCCCGTGACCTATCCAAAAAAGAGGTCATAGCCGTGTATTTGGAGTGTATATTTTGACATTTCAATGATAAAGCTATCTTCAAACAATCAGTATGAAGAGTTTTCACAATATAAACATTATTTACTCTACTTTGAAAAAAACTAGAGTAGACTAGAATTTTTCAACATCTAAATATTAAAAAATACACATGTTATGCCTTTTGGTCGAGCATAAAAATACATTAAATACTTACTTATTTGATAGAACAGTTTCCCAAGAGCTGTGATAATCAATTTTCATGTCATTACAATCAATTTTTCTTTGTGCAAATCCTAGACGACAAAACAATGAAACTGCTACCTTAACCAGAGCTAAGTCAATGTCCAACACTTTAGCAAGCTGTTGAATTAAAATCATTTACTCCGTGTATGGGATGTAGGTAAGTGTTAAATTTAAAAAGAAAGACATTTTTACACTGTCATAGAATTTCAATCTAGATAACAGAAAAATAAACAAATTGTCCAATTCATCATGGAAAAGGGTGGACACAAAACCAATAATAAAACATAGTAATTAGACATCATGCATCATTCCAAATTGACAAATCATTAATATTGCCGGATTGGTAGTTTTCTCATTTAAAACACTTACAATTAAGAACAAACGCATCATGTTAGTTATGTTAGAAACTCTCGGAAAAAAAATTTGATCTTGATCTCGTCTTTCATTTAGTAGAAACTGTTTAAATATTGGTTTTGCTTAAATGAGATTAAAAATTAATACTAGATTACAAATTTTAAAAAAATTACCTCACAAACAGGAGTATGCTCATCGATTGATACAAAAATTTTATACATTAAACTTTCAAGATAGTCTCCAAGAACTCGGTTCATCACAAAACCTTCCAATGGGGGAACAGAAAGCAGATCTGTGTCACCGATGGGAACTTCAAAGTAAATTAATCCTTTACTGAAAGACATTTCTTATACATTATTATACTTTAAACACTTCAATTGAACAATATAGATTTATTAGTCTTGTATATTTGATCAATTAATTAACCCTATAACGCCCATTGGGTCTTTTAAGTGACGTTTCAAACAATGAATTAAATAAAATAGTTACAGCTAAAAG
>JARUHE010349650.1:0-10120 GCA_031471125.1 Archaeomysis grebnitzkii | reverse complement strand
GGAAGTCAATATACAAACAATATACCTAAATATCATTAATATGTCTTATTGCAAACTTGTTTATGCTAAAAAGTGTATAAAAAACACTTCAATCACAACAAAAATCAAGATTTGTTGTGAAAGCATAAATTACCCTACTCAACAGAGTTCAAGTTTTTCCTCGAAACACGGAATTTCGAGCTCACAGAAAATATGAATAAGAATCGACCATCATTTATCTTCGTAAGTATTTTGTGGGATGTATTAGGTAAGCTCTGAACCATGACAAAATACACGAACACGATTTAAGAAATAATCTTATGGCGTAGGTAGACAAATTATATATGAACGTAGGTAAAACGTTTACGATTCAATTTAAGAACACATTTAAAGCTTTTCCAAAACTTTTACTATTAAAAAAAAAGAAAATAGTGTTGTTATATAGAGGCTTTTTATAGTCTCTCAAAATACTCTTGCATCGCTAATAACATACAAATATGATTTATACTTAGGTTGATAAAATTTAATTTGTTGATAACAAACCAAAAACAATAACTATCAACATAACCTCTGATAAGCATAAAGGTAAGTCTATTAAAACGTGGATGATTGTATACATTCTTTATTCAGCTTTCTGTAATAACAATCATAAAAGAGTTGAAAGTGTTCATGAATCCTTTCAATTCTCTTATTTTGTGTTACAGAAAGATATAATATCGGATCGACAACAGTACAAGCGAGGTTACCCACAATCAACTAACATATAGCTTACCTAGCGGGTGCTATTGTTGATCCTTAAAGAGGGTATACAATTTACATAAAGGGTTACATCTTGATAACTTAAGTTTAATGTTTACCCACGATTTAAACAAGCCTGTTATAATATATAACTTGTATATATAGTTCACCAAAGCTTATACACCATAAAGAAATAATGGTCAAGTAGTTTACAAGAAGACACAATCCTTTAGTGCCCTCTCGAGAATGTTATAAAATATTTGACCAGGAATAGTCTTCTCTCATTGCGTTGTTGGTATGTATTTCTCATACCTTCTGCGTCAGTTGTAGGTATATCTTCGACTCTTCTCTGATAGATGATTGCAATGACTCAAAAACATTACTAAGCAATGCCTTTTGAAACTTTGAATAAAATATTTGGTTTAAATGTTCAATACTATCTGAATACATTAGTTCGCCAAATAGATACACAGGTTTTGTTTACATTTTATCAGATCTTTTACCTCAAAAATACTTTATTATCAACCTTGCTATTGCATTTGTAATTTGTCACTTACATAGTACAGCCCTTGTTGGTACAAACATTCCACTCCAAACCTTATTTATTTATTTATTCATGTAACATGTATTAAAACTTTCAATTACAGCTTTTAAAAGTGCTCTAGAGTTAGATCATTATTTGTAACTTCTTTATACATTTTCTTGGTATATAAGCAAATAAAATAAAAATATAAAAAAAGTTAATTAACAATAAAATAAAATATAGGGTAAGCCTACCAAATTCGTCAATTTTCGTTTGAAATTTGACACTTTAAATGTTAATTATTTAATGCTTTTTATAATTTATAATAATGATTAATTGTGCATTTGCAATTTCTTTTTTTTTGTTTCCCACAAATTAAACTATAATTAAAATAAAAAAAAAACATTAAATAATTAACATTTAAAATGTCGAACTTCAAAGAAAATTGACGAATTTGGTAGGCTTACCTATTGAGATTATCTATTTTACTGTATGTTTAGGACAAACATCCATTTCAATATAAGAAGATCTAGTCATGGTGTCATCGAAATTAGACATATTTGCTTTTTTATGGAACAGACTGCAAAGAGAGGTGCATTGATTTTTGTTGGATTTTTCAAATTAAATCTGAAAGTTGTTAGCGTATATTGGCGTATACAGGCATATTAAGCATAACACATAGTTTAATAGAATATATGGTTTAGGGGTGGATAACGTCTGAAAAAAAAGTAATGGCAACTTTAGTTTTGCGACTCATATCTTTGTTATTAATGGATAGATGTTTGTATTGTTTGATTGAGCACGTACGCATAGGTGTATGATCTTTGAGTATATTAATAAAAATTTGTTAATATAAATAATTATTTTTTCAATTGACATTTAATGTTACCCTCCAAGAATATCTAAAAACTGAAAGTTGTTGAAGCATTTTTGTTTATATATTCTTATTCATCAAACAGTCAACATCAATAATATATATGGTCTTAGGGGTGGATAACGTCTGGGGGAAAAGTTATAAGGGTTGGAAAGGTACAAATTAGAAACGTTTGTATTTAATGTGATTTAACATTGGTTTTTGAAAAATAAAACATTAAACAATAGATAATAATGTATACTGTAAGAATATATACAGATTTAGTATGCAATACTGTTTTTATGGCTTTAAACACCTTTTAAAAATATCAGTATAGCTTGATACAATTTTTTTAAATTCAATAAAAAAAATCTGAAAGTTGTTAGCACATTTTGGCATATACAGGCATGCTGGGCATAACACACAGTTTAGTGTTATATATATGGCTTAGGGGGTGGATAACGTCTAAAAAAAGAGTTAAGATAACTTTAGTTTGATGACTCATATCGTGGTTAATTATTGATTTATTTTTGTATTGTTTTTTCGACGACGTACACATAGGTGTATGCTGTATGAATATACTAATAGATATATTTTAATATACATAGTTCATTTTTTAATCAACAATTAATGTTACCCCCCATAAAAATCTAAGAACTTAAAGTTGTTGGAGCTTATTTGATTCTTATTGATATATTCTTATTCATCATTCAGTCAAGATTAAGAATATATTTGGTTTTAGGGGTGGATAATGTCTGGGAAAATAGTTATAGAGGTTGGAAAGATACAAATTTGAAACGTTTGTATTTTCATGATTATTCATTGGATATTGAAAAATAAAACACTATACATTAGCTAATAACGTATTTTTAGTTAAATTGTTAAAAAATACACCACAAAGTTCTTATAAGCAGCTCAAAACGTTCAAAATATACAAAACATTATTTCATATTTTCTGGTAAAGTCCATTCATTCGTGGGGTAAACGTAGCGCGTACATTGAAAAATGTATTTTTTATTCAGGTGTTTTTCATTGCATTTATTACATAAAAAGGTATGAGAAAATATAAGAAACCTATGTGCAGCTTTATTTCACCTAAAATCATCCTCTTTTTTTGGTAAACAATCGAATTGTTTCATTGTGAAATTTTCAATCTAGAAACGTAGTTCATTTTTCCAGAATATTCAATTCTATTTATTTCTTTGTTAATACATTTTTTTTAACTTTTTTCTCTTGTAAAAAGTTGTCATAAGTTATTTAAGTATACAATGAACTAAGTTTTGTTGGAATAAACCCTTTGTTTTTATGAAATCATTGAATTTGATAACATGATACGGCCTTCACACTACTCCCTCTCTTGGGTTGATTTTAGAATTGGAATGGCAGCAAGACACGTACATACAGACTACATGATCGAAAGGTCAAACTTTCATTCATTTTAACAGGGAGTGACGTTTAGGTAAAGATTATACAATAAAAACAACATGAACAGCTAAATAAAAAATGGGCATAGCCTAAATGTAATACAATCGAATTTAATTAACAGATTGAAGATTGTGAACAAAACTATGTAAACATTATAATTTTAAGATTTAAATACAATAAATTTGGAAAAGTTTTACTCGGCTAAAATTAATTCTCTATTTTAGTTGATCACAGCATTTACTTCCAATTCTACCCTTTTATTCCCAAATAATGAGAACTTGAATACCTTTTAGAATAATTAAATAACTTTCATTTGGATACAACATTGAAGTAGAATGGGAAGAAGAGAATAGTTTTTACTTTTGGTCGATAGTTAAGTTGGTCAGTGTCATCTCCTTTCAGTGGAGACGTAAGACACCACTCTATAATTAAGTTACTCTTTATTGTTGTTGTTGTTGTTAGGGATTTATGTCCTTGTGGGTTTTTTTTCAAAAGTAGGCTAAGCATAATTTTCTTTTTGATTTTAGAGGAATGCTCATTTAACATAAATGAAAGACATGTGCATTATGAATGATATATCAAAACAATGTTTTTTTTTCTAAAACTTGAATTTATTGAAATAACTACGTTTTTAGAGTATTTGTGAACTAGTGATTTTTTTTCAAAGTAGACTAAAATATATTTTTTATTTTTGAGTTTAGAGCAATAATAATTTAATATTTGAATTGTAATTTATTACATGTAGTTTAGTTTACTCTTGTGAAAATTTTTTGTTTTAGAGGGAAAGAATTGAAAGGAAGCTATTTCATTGGAATTTATTACATGTAGTTTGCTTTCCTTTTATGGGCAAGTAATGTCGACCTCAATTGGAAGAAGGAAGAGGAGGCAACTTCATTGGAATTTATTACGTGCAGTTTGCTTTCCTCTTATGGACAATTAAATTACAACGTCTCAATTCTGGAATTAACTATTTTTTTAAATCATAGCATTCTATCGCCTTAAATTGACATGTTCAAACCTTTTTAACTTGTCTTATGTTATTTAGTTGAGGTTTAATCCTAGTAATTTGTAGGTGCTGAATACCCTCCGGTTGCAGCACCGGGCATAGACAATATTTTGCGAAAGAAAGCTGTAAGTGGAACCGATAACCTGTTAAGAGTATCGCTTAAGGATGAATGCGTGGATATCTGAATCCATGAAAGCACCACTGTTAATCAATAACAACCTGTACACACCATAAGTTGTAATCCCACTCCAGGATTACAGGATTAAATAAAATCATCCAAACATGAAAACAAATTGAACAGTAAACTAAATGAAATACAAACTTTTGAAAATACATCATTTGAACACAAAGAAACATTAACCATAACAAATACATAAATTAACTGTATATTTTGAGACTTGAAATTTAAAACTTTTATGTAAATTTCGTATTGAATTGTTTTGATCTGTTCAAATCGTGCTTTGCACAAATTTTAGTGCTCCAAGTACACGGGACACCTGTACATGGAATACTAAAATTTTGAACAGATCAAGTTAAAACAATACAAATTTTATAGAAAAGATTTTAAATTCATCAAAATACAGTTACTTTATGTACACCCTGTATACAGTTTATTCAAACAATAGATCGTATGTCAGTGCCAGTTGAGCTTCTACACTATCACACACAAACCTATAAAATCTAGAAACATAACACAAATCGCACTCTACTGCCACTGCAAACACCTCAAATCTACAACAAAAACAAAAAAACTTACTTTGAAAACACTCTTGACTTGAGAGGGACTCGATGCACCTCCCCAATCATAGACCAAAATAACTACTCATACATTTTCAACAACATCCAACCATCTCAACAAACCAAAAATCACAAACATACAAGAGAACAAATTCATTCAGCAACCACCAAAAATAACGTCCTCTGAAAACACGTGCATAGCTAACCAAACACCATCCACATGTCAACATTTACTAATAAAAACTAATCACTGTCCACACTACCAACTACAGAACATTTAATCCTTTTCTTCGTAACTTTTCCCGGCAGAGTCAACTCAACTCAACCACCTCCCTTTTGGACCTCTAGAGGGACCGAATAAGAGTGGCTGAATATTTGTACTATATTGGAACGACCAGCGATTAAATAATGAAAAACTTTTTTTTTCTTCTGTGTATTAAACAAGTTTTTCCAACATATATTTTAACCCTTAAAATGAATAACAAATGAGGTAAATAAATTCAAAGTTTATCAATTCATTCATGTTGATGCATAATATAAAAATAACAAACTTTAAAATGTTCAATAAATATTAGAGACAAGACAAACATAAAACTTAAGTACATGCAATCACAGTTGTTAAAAAAATACATCTATCTTGGTACATTACACAAAATGAGAATTTATTAAATAGATAAATACCATTACTCTTTTTGAGAATTATTTAATACTATTTGGAATGTTACATAGAATTACAAAACTTTATTTTAACCAATATAAAAATTTGTATAAAAATAGTTTCAAGAAATTGAAGAGGTACAATTGTAACCACTTAACCTTGTTAGTTTTTCATTTTTTGTACTTTCTTTGCTTGATTTTAATCTAAATATAAATGAACATTCAATACTAACAAACTTTTAACAGATAAATCATTTAACAGTTTTTAAATATTTGAATTTCTTAAACATTTAGAAGCTTTATAAATATTTTAAAAAATTAAGCTAAACTAAAACATTGAAAAGAACCAAAAACCAAGTTTAAATTGCACTTTTGAAGCTTTCAATCAAAGCTGAAATGCCAGCACTTAAACTAATAATAGAATTAAAATTAAATTTATTAAGTAAAAAATTAATTTTGTGAATAACTTGCGACATAAAATAAAAATATTTATGTATAAACAGACATTATCTTGGTTAGAAATGCTATAATTTTCAAAATAAATTATTATATTAATGAGAATTTACAAAAAAAATAATTTTATTTTTAATGTTTATAAAAAATCAACATAAAAATAAAATACATCATTAAAATGTCTTTCATTTCTATAACAATGATCACATATTTTTCATTTGCAATTGAGTTTTTGTTTATTATATTAAATATAGAACTTAACCCTTGGAGCAAGATTATTAGGCACTGATTATGCTAAACTTAAATGAAAGACGAAACGTAGAATATAAAAAGCTACTTAAATACTTTGGAAACTATATTTCTTAAAAATACTAACTAACCAAACTTTGAGAAGAGAACTTAAAAAGATTTTTTCTTAATTCAGCAAGAACCTAAAGCAAAGAATCAAATTCAGTAATGTAACTGAAATCACTTATAAAATTTTTTGTTTAAATCAAGTATGGGACAAAACCTAACATATAACAGATCTTATTCAATGTTCACCCCAAATGACTTCAGTATTTTAACAATTTCCAGTAAAACCATTCTCTTATTATTGTTATTATACTTACTATTTCCAGGCACGTTGCATGTTTTTAAGGTAAATTCACAAAAAAAAATCTTTAGCTTGATTATAAACTTCTGGTTATTTTTCTATGAAATCCATTTTAAAAAAAATATTAGGAATTTTAATTTTTCATTGATCAAAAAGGTCTTTAAAGTTAGGGAGATTTTTTTAACCTGTTAACTTATGTTGAAAACCAACACCCGGCATATAAATAATCATTCTTCTGCTATTCCAAACTTCCAGTCCTCTTTCTTATTGAGTTTTAAATGAATTGGACAAGATACATGTGTTCACTATTTCCAATGGTGGATATAAACAGGTATTCAAGTGGTTGATCCTCTAGGAATACATTTACGGCAAGGCTATTATTACCTAAATGTATGTTTGATACTGTGGCACTGTGCCTAATGGATCTTAACCAAGAGTTTGCAAAGTTTATTTTATGTTCAATGTAGTGTTCATAATTGGTATTTTATTGGTAATGAGATTAGAAATACATTTTCCATTCAAAAATTGGTATTGTGTTCTAGATCTTATTCTATATTTTTACCATTCACTCATTTGAACAACTATCACCCACTTGTATTTAGTATAACTTTCTTGATGGATCAATTTGGTTGATCAGAGACCTCAACTTTCCTATTTCTTAATATACACTTTTCTCTTTAATATTTCACATGAATAGCAAATAAAGAATTTTTAAACTACATAACTTGTAAAGCAAATTCTTAATATGAGTTCGAAACAAAAGAGCAAATCGGAAAGGATTGTTTGACATTAGTTCCTAGAGTACATTGTGACATAAAAATGTAGCGAATTTTGTGCGATTTCGACTAAATCAAGTTACAGAAAAGGTTTGTGATTTTTGGAGATCTTTTTTCACTGTTAACATTCGTCATCGTTTAATTAAGGTCATCTATCCAATTTCATTTTCTTGCTTAACATAATAAAAGTCAAACAAATATGGACAACAATGTACTTCAGATAATCAAACTTGTTTCTCGAATATCCAATAACTATTGAGATAGAATAGTAATAATTGAAAAGTTTTTTTCTTTTAATGGAAACTCAAGTACATTTTTAGTCCCTATGAAAAGATATAACTATTCAGGCAACGTAGAGTAAATTTTTGAAATACTAAGAACAATACGAGTTTTTATATTAATATTTAGAGTATTTATAAATAATTAAATGAGTTGTAACATTTGATATAAACCAGTTAATAAACTATAACCATTAATAAAATTGTCACACTTGCTAACAAATTTGCTTTATACTAATTATAAGTTATAACAATGTCTAACAATAATATCACTTTGTGTATGAGGATTTATCTAAAAAAAACTTCTGAGTAAAATAATTGGCTAAAAACACAAAGGATAATATATAAAATATTGAATCTTCCAGTGGATGAGATTCACTTGAGTTACAGAATAAAATAAGCTTAAAACTACAAAACAATCAAATATTAAAATTATATTCTTAGTAAGACTTTAAAAGGAACAAAGGCACAAGGAGGAAAACACCTCCAATTGTATAGCAAAGACTTGGTCCCAGATACCAATAACCGGCCGAGCTCACGACCGGGCCGACGGCTCTAGCCAAGGCCCCGAGAGATCGCCATATGCCGAGAATGGCTCCCTTTTGTGATTCGGGACCATTTTTTGATGCAAGCGCCGTTAAAGTGTGTACCATAATGGATGACCCCATCGAGTATAAGGTGAGGCCGAAATACAACGTGTAGCTCGACGTACTAAACCCGACAATGACAAACGACGGAATCATCAGAATTAGACCGAGACACGAGATCTTCTTTTCGGCTCCAGCTTTGATCCTACGAGCAACCCCTCCTTGCATGATCATCATGACAAAGCCAAGATAAGCAAACATTCTTCCTTGGTCCATCGAAGAATAATTGTGCTGGTGATGGGTCACAAATGTTAAAGTGAATTCCAATCCAGAGTATAAAAATATGTACAAGAAATAGATGATGCTCAATTTTCTCAGATTTTCTCGCTCAGTCTTCTCTAAATTTGCCACAGCTTTGAAGGTAAATAAAGACTTTGGGTTAATGTAGTCAAAAGAATTGGACAACCCGGCAGAGAAGGATGAAACTCTTTTGTCCTTCGGGAGAGTTTCTTGGAAGAAAAATGAGAAATAGAAGGTGTTGAGACAGGCGAGTGTGAAGGCATACAAGGCACACGTGGGAAACCAACCACTGCTGCCCCATTTAGAGAATCCAGCACCAACAGTTGGTCCAATAATAAATCCAATGCTGAAAGCAATTCCTATTAATGCCTGAAAAACAAACAATGTTTGAAGGTTAAATTTATTTCAAAGTAAAATGTATTCATTTTTTATTTTGTTCTTAGTAAAGAAAAATGATGGTGCAGAAACATTTACCAAATATTAACTAGATGCAGTTTAGATTAACTATAATAACATGTGCAAAAATGTTTCAAGGAATGACTAAGTTCCTCTGTTTTTTATAGTAAAGTTGTAGGAGGCTCATATCTTACTTTGAACAGTACCTTCAGCCAATTAATGACACTGACTTCAGAGTATTTAGAATCCAAAGTTCCACTGTTACAAACTTACTATTGAACTAAACAATAGTTAATTTGATTTCCACAAATCATGAACTCTTGCTGATATAGGTAGAGGTACTTATGACTTTTTCATATTTATTTTAACTACTTTTATATTTATTTCATTATTTTTCTGCTTCTGTTTAATTTACTTTTCTGCACATTAAGCAGTGCAAAGTATAATCAGTTAATGTTAAAATGGTTGGAATGTTTTAGTCTTATAGTATGTTTTATGATTTAATTAAGGATACATATAGGTATATATATATATATAGGTATATATACATATAGGTATATAGGTATATATACATATAGGTATATAGGTATATATACATATAGGTATATATATATACATATAGGTATATATATACATATAGGTATATATATACATATAGGTATATATACATATAGGTATATATATATATAGGTATATATACATATAGGTATATATACATATAGGTATATATATATATAGGTATATATACATATAGGTATATATACATATAGGTATATATATATATAGGTATATATACATATAGGTATATATACATAT
>JARUHE010349649.1:0-18191 GCA_031471125.1 Archaeomysis grebnitzkii | reverse complement strand
AAAGAACATAATAATATAAATTAAGAATACATTTTGTAAAATATAAAAAAAAAGATTATAATAGTATAAGAAGATAATAATTTAAAATTTAGAATATATTTTGTAGAACATAAAGAAAAAAAGGGTATAATAATATAAGAAAATAATAATATAATTTAAGAATATATCTATAGAGTATGAGAATATATTTCGTAGAATATTAAGAACATAAAGATATAACCGTATAAGAATATGATAGTTTAAATCAAAAATACATTTTGTAGAATATGACGAAAATAAGGATATAATACTATAAAAATATAATAATATAATTTATAGAACATAAGAATATAAATAACATACCGATATAATAGTATAAGAATATATTAATATAAATCAAAAATATATTTTGTAGAATATAAAGAACTACCGATATAATAGTATAAGAATATAATAATATAATTTAAGAGTATATTTATAGAATATAAGAATATAGTTCGTAGAGTATAAAGAACATACCGATATAATAGTATAATAATATATTAATACAAATTAAGAATATATTTTGTAGAGAACAAGAATATGAGAATATAAGAATCTAGAAACAAGAATATGACAATAAAACTATACTTTGAAAAAGATAAAACGCATAGAAATGCATTAGAATAACGTCTATCCAAATTGCTCCACCATAAACCAATTAACTTCATACCTCATCCTTAAATTTATTTTCAAATGAATTTATTTTGCCACTAAAAAATGTTTGATCTAAACATTCCATTTAATGTAAAAACGTTTTTACAAAAAGTTCTAATATTTTCTGAGCAAATATTTAATATTTGTAGACGAAGGCGTTCAAGGCGATAAAATAGACGATCGAGTGGTTCTCGAACAACAAAGACCAGCGTTGGATTTCCCAAAAGAAAACGACCAAACAAAAAATTGTTTTCAACAAATTTATTTTTGCAGATCTAAAAACGTCTTTTGTTACATATTTTTACAACACGTATTCACATTTCTTAAACGCATAACATTGTTTTTGCAATGTATATGATTATAAATATATTTATATGTATACATGTGGTAATGACAAGAGATATATTTTAATTAGAAATTTAAAATGAAGAATACTTTTCAGAATGATCAGCTAGCTTAATGATGGTGATGATGTGATGATTACATCTTATTATCATGCATCGTTAATAATGTCTTAACTGAAATATTCGTTGTTCAACGTTTTGATCTAATTATTGATGTAATTATAAAAAAATATTTTACCCTTTCAAAATGTTTCTTCGGGCTTTTCACTCTATTTCGTGACATTACATTCTCATAACTGTGACGTTTTCTGTTAGGCATTGGCTCCAAGGGAACTAATTTATGGGTGCAAAGCTTGTTCATTGTCTAGAATGTCCCTAACGTCCACTGAAAACACTTGACTAACTTGTTATGTCCAAGATAGTCAAAATTAACTAAAATTTGGTAACAAAGGTTAGTTATTTGTTGATGTAAATTTTGACTATCTTAAACATAAAAAGTTATTCAAGTGTTTTCAGTGTCCAGTGTTCCGAGAAGATCATCCATCCAAGCACTAACTAGACCCAATACTACTTTCTTGACCCAGAGACGTAAACTTACACTGAAAACATTTGACTCATTATTATGTCTAAGTTAGTCAACATTTACATCATCAAACTGACTAACTTTTTTTTAAGAATGCACACTTTTTATTGATTCAATCAACTTTATTGTGACTCAATCAAAACCCTATCGCATTGCACAAATGTAATACGATGTTGATTAAATCACAATAAGAAAGTGTGGATTGTTAAAAAAATGAGACCATTTTAGCTAACTTAGACATAAAAGTTAGTGAAGTGCTTTCAGTGTAGTTCCTCGCTAAGCACATTGAAATATTAAGACATGCCATGACGTGCAATTTATTTATTTATTCTATTTTATTGAACATTTAAAAAAAAGGGTTGGTTTATTGCACTGGCATTAGCAATATATTTATAGGTCAGTGATGAAAGCCTTAGTTATGAGTTTTTTAATCTAAAAATTGCATGTGTTCAAAACTTCATACTAATAGTTAAATTATAAATAGATCAATATATCCAACTCAAACTTTAAATAAAGAATGTTTAGTTTGATTTGTGAATTTAGCTTTCCATTATTGTAAAATTAAGTTTGCTAATACAATTCTAGCAATTTTAATAAAACTTTAAAAAGTATAAAAGACTAACGACTAAATTATATCTGAAATATACTTGAACTAGTGTAGGTAAATATAAACCTACAAGCTGTTTCAAAGCATATGTGCTTTGAAGTAATTTTAAGGTTTACGCTTTAATAATATTTTCTAGCCTAGGGTAAGCCCGAGGCTACTAACACAACGAATATTATTTTAGCTACTGCTAATACTATCTTAGTTTTTGGTATAGTCCAATCTTTTTTTAGATTATAAAATGTATAGACATTGAAATAAAAATGCCTTTGTTATAACTTGATAAGTTTTACCTATTATTTTTATAATTAAATAAATAATATGTTTTTTGCTTCATAAAACATTTTTGCGTAAGCCTACAGTTTGCGTACAGTTTATTTCTCATTAAAAATCCTAACTTGTTTTAAACAATTATATTGTCAATGGATTTATGTATCATTAACCCTTTACCGCCTGGATGTACTTCAAAGTCTCTTTTTAAATAAACACGTGTATAGCACTAATTAATTATTTTTTATGAATTTCTAGTGCTATTATTTCTAGTCATTCGCCCAAATGTACAGTCAAAACCATGATACATAAATATGCCATGTGACCAAGTGGATCTCAGTCTTGTTATTTTTTTTTCTTATTAAAATTTTTTTTTTTAATTTATTAGATAAAATTCTGACGGTAAAGGGTTAATAACCAGGATTATATAAATGCGCAGCCGCAGTGCGTCAAGAAGGGTTTCAAAAATTGTTGGAGAACGTTTTCAAAATCACCTAGAGAAAATCTTTTCTTTCCATTATTTTTAATAAAAGTAATTTAAATCAGTACTAGTAGTCTAGTACACTTCCATGCAAAACTATGAATTATTTACAATAAAAATGGCCTTCATTTTCTAAAAAAGAAGGGCTAAACTTTACTTTAGATCCCTTAATCAGATATAGCAACTTTAACAAGAAAGTAATATCAATTTAGGGAGGTTTTTAGTCGTTCAATGTTAACCTTTATTTGTGGTTTATGTTAGGTTAGGTTATGTCAGGCAAGGTAAGGTACTATTTCACCAAATAACTGAAACATTAATGTTTTTCCATGTTCAGTACTTTCAGTACTTTTTTTTAGGGATCTAAAGTAAAGTTTTGCCAAAAGAAGTATGTAATTCAATTATATTTATTTATTTTTAAAGATAAATGGTCAGATGAAAATCTACCTGGAGAACATTTATGAAAGGCGAATTTTCGGAGAATGAAAAAAAATGTCCTCGTATGACGCACTGCGCAGCCGTGAAATTTTGATTAACACGTTTTTGATGATTTGGCAAGTTCTTCAAGAACAAAGCCCTTGTTAAATAACCCGTTTCCATGCCTTTCTTACACTGAAACATTATCTTTTAAATTACGAGCAGATGTTTTTCCACACTTCGGACATTTAAGTTCACCTAATATAAGTTTGTGTGCATAACAATATTCAATTAATTTTACATAATTATTCTTAAATATGCTTTCAAAATCACTTAAACTATCACTGCAACACTACATGCTTACATTAAGAACCATGAACAAGCACTGAAAGCGTTCAAGTAAAATGCAACTTGCTAGAATTGAAAATAAAAAAAATAATAAAGTTTTTTTTTAAATTTTGAATACATACACCAACCAGTATTTAAGCAAAATTTAGCATTATCATGATCCCACCTAACCTAACCGAACCTAACTTTGCTCTTAAGATGGTTTTCGGTGACCAAAAATACCTATTAGCTATGTTCAAACTTCCCCCAAAAAAAGTACCAGATAAAATGTTCGATCAACTTGGTCGATTTCATTTCTGTTTCGAGCAACTTGCACTGGTGAACGTACGATTCCTAAGTAAGCTTTTATTACTATTTTTGTATTGTTTTTTTAATAAATTTTGTTAATAATGATCATATTCGGTTCATATTCACATAGTTTATAAAATAAATTCCGAAATAAAAATGTCCATTGTTGTAAACTTTGTTCGGGCAATCGGTCAATATTACGGTGAAAGTTGAACACAACCGGTACGTCGCGTTACACGCTGTATGAAAACTGCAGTATTTGAGGGAAGATTAGCATTATTGTGACCCACAAAACCTAACCTAGTCTAACTTTGCTTCTCAAATGGTTTTTGATGACCAAAAACACCTATTAGAACCAATACACCAATTAAATCCAGTACAGCTGGTACACTTATCAATACCAGACCCGCTCCTGACATAAACAACAATGAACAATAACTCCCACACAACATGCGAAGGACACTGGCATAGCTCAGAACAAATAAATCCTCACACCTACAAGAATGCCTACACAAAATTGATCCACACACTCACCCAACACCAAACCACCCACTTTGCAAACACGACATACACAAAACTAGACACCTTTTAACATGCCCTCGTGTCCGGACCGACCTGGCCCCGGAGGCCTTCTGGACAGACCCGATGGGGGCGTCGGGACTGCTGGCCTGATGGTTGGACCTGCTATGGCAATGTGCCAAATTTGATCAATCAATTCAAAAACTCAGTGAATTTATTTTTCAAAATAGAACTCTAAAGGGTTCAATTTAAAAAAAAAATATATTTAAGGTAGCTTATTTTTCTTCAGTTGAGTATATATATTTACTTATAAATAATATTTTATGAAATCTACTGCCTAATAAGTGTATTAAACAATTAATAATGTGTTGAATACTTATTTAACATTAAATAATTAAATTTATTCTATTAACCCACTATGCTAAAGGACTTAATTTATTGAAATTTCTTGGTCCTCTTGGACTCTATGAAATAGAAAAAACTAATTTGGCACATTGCTGCTGGGGTGGGTGCTGGATCCTACAGTGTGAGGGTTCCACCCTCTATGTCGAGGATGAAGTGGGGTCGACAACAACAACAAATAACATGAAAAATGGAGAGAGAGTAAGCAAAATGAGAATAACACATAGGTGAACATACGATATAAAGTCAAAATTAAGAGGGAACGAGCAAAATGTGAAGAAAACCCTGTTAATTGTAAACTTAGTTGCCATGTAATTTAACGACAAAAAATTTGCAGGTACATAAGTGGCTCGAGTTTCAATTTATACCGCTTTTTTTCGATTATGAAACCATACTAGATGACTACCAAAACCAGTACCGCTGGTACAATGTGCCAAATAAAATCAATCAATTCAAGAAATCACTGAATTAGTTTTTCAAAATAGAATGTTAAATGTATTTTACACAAAATTGAATCCTTTAAGTTAGCTTATTTTTCTTCAGTTGAGCAGATATATTTACTTTTAAATAAGGTTTCAAGAAAATATACTGTCTAATAAGTGTATTGACCACTTATTTAAATTAATAATTAAAAAATTAAATTTATTTCATTCGCCCTTTATGCTAAAGGACTCAATTTATCAAAGTTTCTTGGACTGTGTGAATTCAAAAAAATAATTTGGCATATTGAGCTGGTATGCTTGTCAATTGTAACATCAATTGAAATGCCAATGATAAGCTTCAATTACAGGTTATAACTACTTTTGTACTGTTTTGTTTTAATAATTTACATCAAGGATGATCATATTCATCTCCTATATACCTCATATTTCACTACTTTGCAACTATTTGCCAAATAGTTTTTGAAAATAATTGCCTATGTAAAGGTACTGGTTCCGTTTAACTTTGACCTCGATTTGTATTTGAATTATTGAATATTTAATAGGAGGCATTATAGAACTTACCAAACATTACCTATCCCAACCTATAAAACATATAAAAGTGAAATTTCACAATGGCTACTTTGTTTACAACAATGGTGTATTAAACCAATGAACATTCTTTTGAAAGTTCTAGAAAAACTACAGAACCTCACCTAGCCTTACCTAACCCAACTCTCTCATAGGCACAGAGCAGTGCATCAAACAAGGTCGGAAATTTATGGTTCACTTGTAATAATAGTGAAACATAAATTCTTATTTCGGATACCTAAAACCACATTTCAAATATCCCACCAACTCTTATAGTTCCATGTATTACTCCGCGGAGATACGCCCCTTAATTTGCCAACTTTGGCTTTTACCTTACATTTATGGAGGTGGAAACATACACTTGTGGTTGAAATCTATAGTTCACTTGTAATTCTTATAGTTCCATGTATTACTCCACGGAGAAACGGCCCTTAATTTGGCAGTTCCCTTACGTTTATGGATATTGAAACATATCCGTCTGGAGCTAGAAAACTGCAATGGTTGCCATTCAATTGTATTTATGTTAGTCGCCAAGGTACATTATAATAACGAAAAAGCAATTCCTCTCCAATTCTTGTGGTTGATGGCGATGTGGCTGCTGATGCCCAAATTGGCCCTTCAAATTAAAGTTCTATAGATCTCTTCTATATTTTTGTAATTAACTATATTTAGGTCAGGTCAGGTTAGGTTCGGTTATGTTTCCAGTGGCGTCACAACTGACAAAAAATAATAATCCTTCCAGATGTGCTTCCACACAAATGGCCTGAACTAGATTTTTCCTTTTACTTGGCAAGTCCGTTTTCTAATAATTAATATATTAAATTCAATGAACAATAAAATGAAAAAAATAAATAATACTCTTATCAATTACCTCTGTGAAAATAAAATGACTTTTTCTCTGCCTTGAATAGTTATGTTTATTCCACTAATGCTGACCTGCAGTGCCATCTTGCGATGTTACATACTTTTTCCCTTAATCCTAAATATTTCTCTTATACTTTTCAAACTTAGTAATTTGTCTCTTAAAACATTTTCTAAATCTAAAATACTAAAAAAAATGTATTTTCAAATATGCAATTGCAAGGAATGCTACTGCAGCTACACTTTGTAATCTCTTACTTGAATGATTGGGCCCAATAAACAAAACATTATTATGTCTCCCTTAAATGCATGACAGGCCTTTGTGATCTCTCACTTGAATGATTAACAGGCACATGAAATTTTTTTGTAATGTCTCCCTTAAATGCATGACAGGCCTTTGTGATCTCTCACTTGAATGATTAACAAGCCCATGAAAAAACTTTGTAATGTCTCCCTTAAATGCATGACAGGCCCTTTTGCGATACTTTATATTCCCTTACTTGAATCATGACAGGCCTTTGTAATCTCTCACTTGAATGATTAACAAGCTCATGAAAAAACTTTGTAATGTCTCCCTTAAATGCATGACAGGCCCTTTTGCGGTACTTTATATTCCCTTACTTGAATCAAGACAGGCCTTTGTAATCTCTCACTTGAATGATTTACAAGCCCATGAAAAAACTTTGTAATGTTTCCCTTAAATGCATGACAGGCCCTTTTGCGATACTTATTATTCCCTTACTTGCATCATGACAGGCCTTTGTAATCTCTCACTTGAATGATATATATTTTGTAATATTAAAATTGTTAACTATTTTATGGATGGTAATAAATGTTTTAAGGTAACCTATGGAAAAATCCTGTTTACATTGAACATTTTTGTTAATTGCACAAGAACTGTACGTTGTAACTAAAATATGTTTACACCATTCTTTTCACCATCCGATATTGTATGATTATACCATATATCATTATAATGGAAAAAGAAATAACTTTGTAATAAATAAAAACGTGAAACTTGTGCGCGGTATAACAATTTCGTTTTAGTGCTGAATGATCGCGATTTACAGTATGTTCCACTCAAAAGGTTTTTTGGGACTTTTAGTATGTTATGAAGGAGACTCTAATTTATATAGATTTTGTTTCTGTTGCAATTAATGACGGGTCATTTCGTAATTTGACTAGACTATTTGTAATCTCTCACTTGAATGATTGAAAGGGATATGAAATTTTTTTTGTAATGTCTCCCTTAAATGCATGACAGGCCCTTTTGCGATACTTTATATTCCCTTACTTGAATCATGACCGGCCTTTGTAATCTCTCACTTGAATGATTGACAGGGCCATGAAATTTTTTGTAATGTCTCCCTTATATGCATGAATTGAGTGAAATCTGTGAGGGGAGATTAAATAAGGTTGAACTGCAACTATCACAAATGATGTCAGCACTTATTTCTGTTGTATAACTGTTTAAGGCAGGGTGAATTTGTGTTGTCTCCTCTGCTGTTTTTGCCCTGACTTTACAGATGTTCAAATCATCTTGGTTTTCATCGGCTGGTATTATCTGGAAGACATGAGAAGTGTTTGTCTAGAACACAAGAATGCTTGCAACCCAAACTCCGGAGAGGACTAGAAGGTCTGACTCAAAATGTGTTGAAAGATGCTCAATCAATATGCATCATTCCAGCTTAATTCCCTGAAGAGATATGATAGGTTGTATACTTCATCAAAGTTCCAGATGTGTTTTGGGTCATTGCTGAGATCATGAACTTTAGTTAGAAATACATTTTTCCTCTCGGGCCCATGAGTGCAGCGCTGAGCATTGGCCTGTTTATTTGTATAATCAATCAATGAAGGGCCCATGAACTTTGCCATATAACCCTTGTGGTATTGTGCATCTGCTGCATGTAAGTAGCTGGCAGCTCCTCGCACCCATGTCCTGATTTGCTGCACAATTACATCTTCTCGACTGGTACATACCTCCATAAAGGAACAGTTGAAGGTCTTCTTGCCTGGCCCTTCTTCAGCAATTCTGCAATGGACTACTTTTTTTGAACTTGGTAAAAAACGTAAGTTTTTGTCTGCTAGTTATCTATTTGAAAGGTTAAATCTAGATTCATATACACAAAAATGTATGTACATTTACCAATATTGTAAGACGTAAAATGTTTTTGAACGCCATTTTTATCGAGCGTTCATTGCAAAGCACTACATAGGCATAACAATTCAATGTAATCCTCATCGGCATTAGACAATGACTTGAATGCATATATATCATCTCTACTATCATCATTTCTTTTTATATAGGCTTGGTTATTGGTTTTAATATATTACTAAGTATTTTTATTTGACTTTTACTGTTTATCTACTTTTTTCATCAAATTAACTTCAAAATAATTTTTAACAAATTTTTTTTTCTTATTTTGGTTTGATTTATGCATCAATGGATTGGAAGTTAAGTATACATTAATAGTCTCTAAAATGATTTTTTATTTGGTTAAATGATGTTTTCTCACTTTGTATCGCCATTTTTTATTGACATTTATGGAGATAGAATTTTTTTATAATTACTAAATGAATCATCGCGAGACATTTGAACCATTCGGTTCTTGGATTACTAGTTTATCAAGGGTGCATAGCTAAGTTCTACATAGGCGTAGCAATTCCGATGTTGTCAGCGATGGCGTTAGACAATGACTTGAAAGCTTATATATCATCTATACTATTAAAAATATTTTTCATATAGGCTTGATTATTGGGTTTAATATTAGGTAAATTTGATTTTATTACTTTTCATCTACATTTATTCATCAAATCAATTTAGAAATTATGTTGGTTTGATTTATGCTTTAATAGATTGGTAATGAAGTATACATAAATAGTCTCTAAGGTGATTTTTTTATTAAATGATGTTTTCTCACTTTATAACACCATTTTTGATTTATTTTAAGTTACTGAATGAATTGTCACGACACATTTGAACCTTTTGGTCCATGGATTACTAGTATTTTGCATTGTATTTACATCAAGAAAGGATATAATTACTATAATAATGTATGCTTTTGATTTATTTCATATAAATAAATACATTTCAATTTTTGGCATTTTTTTCAAATTAACTGCCTATTAACAAATTAATTACCTTTAAAATCTGTGTAAAAGACGAGGTGCCTCGGATAAGAGTGGCTGATGATTGCGCAATGTTTCACAATTTTGCACAGTATTGTGCAAAGACATATGGGTCGACCACAACCATCATCGTATATAAAGGATTGCAATTTATTTTATGAAATGTTACAAGATATATTCCCATTTATTTCACTGTATTCTATGTATATTCTATGTATTTTAATCGATCATATCATGAATAAGACATCAGAAATATACATGAAAAACAATTAAGTATGCATAAAAAGTGGTATAAAGTGTATCATTCTGTCTCAGGATGACTTTATCATATATTAATATTTAATATTTAGTGACTAAGTAGAACCCTCTTGTTTTGAGATCAATATTCATATTAGTTGCAGAAACAGCAATAAAATATTGTATATACTATAAAATATGGTTCGTCAAGATTTCGCTGTACTATACTTTGATGAATTATATTTTAGGATATGTGGAGTATCATTCAAAACAATTCAATATGTTCCCTTTTTTTCCAGGTCGTAAATGCATCCACATTTTGGGTTCGAAAGTTGCCATCCTTGACGAAAACAGTCGAAGATCTTAAGTTTGAAGACTTTGAACAGTATATGGCTGAGCATTTTGATAAAAATTCTTATCAAGCTGGCATTGATTTATCACCATCTATTGTTGGAAAGGTATTTATATTCTATCTGATCGTTTCAAAACTTTTAATTTTTCTGCATATTTAGTATTTAATTTTTATTTAGTTTGTTTAGAATATTGATTCTCTAGCCATCGATAGCTATTGCTAGCACAATGAAACATTGAGACTTTAATTTGTTTCTAAATTTCCAGAAGGTTGTTGTTCAGGAATTTGACAAATGGTTTCGAGGCCTTGTTACAAGCATAGAAAATTACAGTTGTCATCTGTTAGCCAAGGTTTACTTGCTTGATTATGGAAAAACAATGGATGTGGAGGTAAGTGCATAAGTTCTATTGAAACTTAGGTTATGCTTGTATTGCTATCAATTTTTAAATTGTTGTTGACAAATGTTAATTGTTCCAAATTCCAGTCCCAGATTTTATGACTGATAATTATAACTTAGCCTTTGTTTAATACAGCACAGAAATCTCCCCTTGTCATAAAATTACCACAACTCTTCGATTATTTCCTTTGGTGCTAACAATAACTGACAATAACATCTTTCTTTCATGAAAGTATACATACAAAATAATCAAGTTCAATATAATGTTCAGATGTGAAAAATAAAAATTTAGAAGTATAATAATATTAAAAAAGTGAATTGGAAGAATCCTACAGAAGTGAAGAGTAAACACCATCCCTGCCATAACCTTGGTTAATCTCATTAATAATTGGCTTCAATCCCTTCAAAGAAACAAAAACACAGTTTCTTAGGTATAGAAATACCACTTCATGGTTTTGAATTAGTTTTGTTCTTCCTTGATCAACCCTATAAAACTCTTGTCATTTTTGTCGAGCATGCGTAGCGAAGCTCTACATAGGCGTAGCAATTACGATTTTGTTCTCGTCGGTGTTAGACAACGAGTTGTTGAATGCTTATATGTCATCTATATTATTATTTCTGTTCATATAAGCTTGATTATTGGTTTTAACATATTACTAGGTATTTTGATTAAATTTTTATTACTTTTTATCTACATTTTTTTGACAATTCTTTTTTTCATTTTGTTTTTATTTATGCATCAATGGATTGGAAATGAAGTATACATTAATGGTCTCTAAGGTGATTTTTTTATTATATGATGTTTTCTCACTTTGTAATACCATTTTTTATTGCAGTTTCTTATTTGTGGCCAATGAAAAAATTTTTGATACATTTTTTTTTTCATTTATGTATCAATAGATTGGAAATGATGTATACATAAATTACATTATTAGTTACTTTAATGGCTAAAGTAAATTGAATTACATTGAAGTTTTATATTGAAAGTGAATGCTTAGTGAATGATCTTGTATGAAATACTGGGCATTGATGGATTAAGAATACTGAATACTCACAGGCAGATTGCTAGGTTTCAAGATAAATTGACAGGGCGATTTTGTCAACAGATTTCAAGAATTATTTCTCAAGATGAACATATGTTTTCTGATTATTTCTTGCTATTATTGAGTATGCTGTTAGGTGAAAGCTGTATATAGGTTTTATTTTTTCATTGGCATTGTTTTTAATTTGTTCAAAATGGCCAACCTAGTTTGCCAGGGATAGAGCAGCATTAATTCAATTATTGGAGAATAAAAGTGCTTGCATATAATACTAGGCAACAAGTTTAACATGACTTAGTTTGATGCCTGTTAAATCATTTTAGGGGACTAATAAGTGTTTTTCCTGCCAACCAAAGGCTCAAATTTCTATATGGAATTGTTTTTTGTTATGTAATATAGATGTGTACACACACACACACACACACGGGCACACACACGGGCACACACACACACACACACACACACACACACACACACGGGCACACACACACACACACACACACACACACCGGCACACACACACACACACACGGTCACACACACACACACACACACACACACACGGGCACACACACACACACAGGGGCACACACACACACACACGGGCACACGCACACACACACACGGGCACACGCACACACACACGCACACACACACGGGCACACGCACACACACACACGGGCACACGCACACACACACACGGGCACACGGGCACACACACACACGGGCACACACACACACACGGGCACACGCACACACACGGGCACACGCACACACACACACGGGCACACACACACACGGGCACACGGGCGGGCACACGCACACACACACACACACGGGCGGGCACACACACACACACGGGCGGGCACACGCACACACACACGGGCGGGCACATGCACACGGGCGGGCACACGCACACGGGCACACACATGCTTACACTCCTTTGCACTTATGTATGCTGACAACTTGTGTCTTTTCAGAAAGAAAACATAGTTCTACTGGAAAATGAAGACTGGACTAGTGTGAAGTATCAAACAAAGTTGATTGAACTTGAAAATGTCAATCCAACAGCACTTGACTATTTGTTTAATATTGACAACATAGAAATAATAAAAAAGTAATGTTTCCATCATAAGGTCTATTTACTCACTGATGTTATCATCCATAACTCTCAAACATTTGTTTATTTGAAGAGGTACAGAAAATTTTGATAAACATTGAATAATAGTTTACAAAGTTGTAGCTGAAAAAAACATTTTAAGTGCAAAATTCAAAGTTTATTTAAAAATTGAAAAAGTTTTATTTCACAAAAAGTTATGATCTAATTAATGTTATCTAAGGGAGTTCTTCTCTGAAAAATGGTTATTGGTTAAGCTCTCTGCAAATAATGTGTGGTTATTTCAAGCAAAATTGTGTCCTCTATGGCTAGTTGTAATGGGATAGCTTTGTTTTTTGGCTTTGGTTCTTTGAATTTCTTAAACATTGATGAAAGCTTTCATTGGATAGTTTATTCATGAAAAAAATAACATCTTAAACAATGGCTTAACAATATGGTGTTCCTGAATATTTTCTTGAGTGTTCGATTGTGGAGTTTTTTCAAGGAAATTGTCTGGGGATCTCTGTAGTGTTTTCATCAAGTCCATCAAATAAAATGGTTCTGTCACAGCTGAGCAAATCTGGTGTTGTTAACTAAGGATTATGTAAAACCATTAATCCCATTGAAGCCTGGTAAAATTACATTGGTTGTGGGTTGCTAGAAGTGATGTTTCCCTTCTTGTGGAAACAAAAGATCAATTTATGGACAACTGTCTTCCTGAGATGGTTCTGGAATCTTGATTGTTCATTAATTCATCTCATTTTAAGACTGATTTGTAATGTCTTGAAGTATCACAGCATCCTTTGTGTTGAATGAAACTATTTCCCATAGTTAACACTAACCGTTTATTGTAACCCCAGTGATACATCAATCTAATAGCTTACTCCACCTTATGTTACACCAGTGATACAAATTAAGTTAGTTATGTTTTTTATTACAGTATACAGTTACCTGTATACTGTAATCAAAAACATAACTAACTTAATTTGTATCACTGGTGTAACATAAAATGGAGTAAGCTAGTAGATTGATGTATCACCGGTGTTACAAGAAACAGTTAAAGTGTTAAGCTCACGAAAGGGTTATATTGTTCCATTAGTGTTAACAGTGCATTAATCCTAATCCACCGAAGCGATACTGTATTCTCTCAGGTTACTATAGTTAAACAATTAAAAAAAAATATCATTGATGAAATACAAAAAGTTCATTTACATTTAAATGAATTAAATACAAATTGTAAGTTACATAGATAGAGCTGGTTGGTTCAAGTGAAAATATTTTTTTATCAAGACTAACATTCATTTCATTTCAGGCCCGTTTCTGTTTGGACTGAATCGGCTAACCTTTTCATGAAAAAAATTGTGCACCATCATCTTAAAGCTGATTTTAAAGTTACAAACATTGAGAATGGTAAGTTGTTTTCAATAAATATATACCATCTAAGTTTGTTTAACATTGGTGGAAAGCCCAATTTTTATTTTCTAGCAGAATGCTTTTGTCAAAATGTAAATAGCTACAGTGAAGCCTATGCTTGTCAACCTCCCATAAGACGTCTGTATGCTTACTAAATATATCTTACGTTGCATTATATTCACCAATTCTTGTTGCTTTGTATCCACAAAACACGTAAATGTGTGCTTTGTGAATAAAACATGCCAAGTACTGGCATATTTTGTCAAAGTATGTGTGGTATGTTTAATATGTGTATGTACTTTTCTTGGGGAAGGCATCTAAAATTATGCAAAAGTAACAAATCTTGTAATGGTTGACCGAATTTATTCTAAATTCTTATAAAAACTCCCTTGGCTGTTTTACAATTTAAGCTGATTATTGACATTGAAACTTGAAACTGTTATATTTTATTCCTTTGTGTTAAATAGCCAATTGAGAGAAATTATTCCTCATCAGAGGAGAATCATGAAATACTTTAAAAAAAATATTTTGCTGTTCAAGGTTATGAGAACCAAAAGATATGTTCCTATTTTTTCCACAAGTGCCAAAATGTTTTTGGCTTTACAGTAAAAACATTTATTTTGTGAATTATAGTTAGTTTTATAAAACAAATTTATTGATTTCAGAAAAATATATAGGCCAGCTGCTTGTTTATTTGGAACCACAAACTTGGAATTGGTTGCCAGAGCTGCCAGAAATTTTGCCATTGTACAGATATAAGCCCGTTGATGTGGCACAACTATTGTCGTTCCTCGGCTATTGTCAGAGAAAAATGGTGGACTATGAATTCATGTTTCCCAACATTTCCAATTCATTTGCAGGTTAGAAGCAATATTAGTTTTTACTTGTGACTAAAATCTTGCTCTATACACTGCTGATTCAATTATAGTTTTCATAATTAGGGTGGACAGACATTTTTGTTAAAGATGTAATGAAGGTATGTATACTTAGCACATTCACTACCTTCAAAGTAAAATTGAAATATCACCACTTGTGAAAGTTTAAAATCTGAAATGCTGTTGCCAGTTGCCATTATGATATAATAATATAATAATAATAATAATAATGTTTATTTCAGAAACAAATTACAGAATTCCATATTTTTAAATAATTACACTATATACACACTATAATAGAGTTCACAAAAATAAATATATACATCATTAGTGAAAACTACAAAACATAAAAATTTAATAAAAAAAATATTTCAAAGTAAAACAGAAGAGTTTGAAGTGCCTGCCATAATGGAGAGGCTCTGAGATTGATGCTAGATTGTACCAGAGAATTTTTGGATTTCACACCACTGCTTATATGAAAAAGCTAACATTTTTTTCTGATTTTAGGTGCCAATCCAGTGCTGGTTGGTGATGATGATGATGTTGATGAAGATCACCAAAATCCATCAATTGTTGAAAAGGTATTTGTGTACAGTAATGTGTTTTGAGGTTTTCTGGAAAGAACCTGTACTACTGAATGGTCTTTTTATTTAATAACTCCTTTTGAAATGTTAAATTTATAAGTGGCTGGATTGTTATTTCAGTCTCACCAAGGTAAGATCAATCATGCCCAACATATCCCACTGTAATATACAGGACCACCTCCCACAGCATGTAAATGTTGTTTTGGCACATGACTCAAGGGCCAATCATGTCTCATTTGCAACTTTATACTAATCATTGTTCATATCTTAATGTACAACCTACTCTGGTGAAAAAGCAAGATTTGATATGTCAGACTTCTTCTGGTGAGGATTTTAAATGATGATGTCCCAATTCTAGATTTAGTTTACTTTTTTTATTTCTATCGACTTTAATTAGCATTTTTATCTTTTTTAACCTGTTATATTTTGTTAGTTTAAAAGTGCTGAATTTGTCAATGGCCTTGGCCACGTTGAAACACCGCTTCCCGTATGATCAGCGAAGTTAAGCAACACTGGGTCTGGCTAGTACTTGGATGGGTGACCGCCTGGGAACACCGGATGCTGTTGGCAACAGCGCTCTTTGCCATTGTAGCTAATGTGCTGTATAATATTCTATAAAAAAAAAGTGCTGAATACCCACAGGGTGCAGCACTGGGTATAGGCTCGTTTATTTATATATTCATTCTTTAAAAAAATTGAACTACTTTCTTTTATCCAATTTTTTCAGATAACTAAGGCAAGTTACAATACTAACTCAAAAGTATAAATTGTTAGGCTATGTTTGAAAAACCAGCTTCAATAACTGACCTCAGATTAGGATTGGTGTTGGAGTTGGGATGGTAGATAATTTATGAACTCTTAACTAAATTTTTTTATTTTTTTCAAAATAAAAAAAAAATAATTTTACAGATGTTTGTTTAATTGAAAATAAAGATCATAACGTTCTACACTGGTGCTACTAAGGATTTTATTTCTGTGAAATAAATATTAATCTAATAAAATATACTTATAAGGGAGTTTATCAAGTTCCTGATTGACCGAGCTTTTAATTTGAAAGCCTAGAGACAAGTTTATTTAAAAAAAAATGGAAAACTGGAGATTTAAGGTGGAATGCCATTGAGTTTTTTTCTATGGCATTGTAAAAACTAATTCAAATAAATATTATGACACCAATGAATGCAAGAAACAGGCAGGGTCTGTATATGCATGGATGAGGCTACCATATTATAGACTTTGAATGTTGCTGAACTGGTATGGATTGTTCATATATATATTATACACTAATCGAAAGGAATCTTTTTCTCTGTTAAGGTTGTAAAAAAGTCAAAAATTTTAGTTTTTATCAAAATTATCCAGGCCAACCCCCCCGTGATGAAGGTTAATCCATGTCATCCAGGTATCTTAACAAAGTCTTTGTTAGGTTTTTACTGGATTTATGTTTAATTTTCTTCTTCATTAAAATATAGCAGTCTCTGTTGTACAAAATATATTTTACAATAACAATTAAGACCTTTTTTAAACTATTATATTGTATGTATGTTTATAAGGACGAATATAATATTAATCAGTGCATACCTATACAAAATATGTCTTTACAAACAATAAAAAATACATAATAATAATCTTGAAAGTTATGCCAATTGTTCTTCAATGGAACTTAGAAGTAAATAAATAATAATATTGGCGATAAAACACTAACAAAAATACAGGGTTTAAAATTAATAGTATAGATGAAATACTGCATATTGATAAAAATAATAATGAAATTCTCGAATCGTAGATTCGTGAAGTAGTGTTTGCTTTTTCATTAGAAAAAAAACAGAACCAGCTGAATAATAAGCTTATACAATCATCATGTAATAATCCTTAACACAATAATTATACCAAACATTTCAACTCCTAGCAACTTGTTTTGTCTAGCAACCTTTTGATTCATTAAATCATTTTTTACCCTCTACATGGGAGGGAGTGTTAGCCAATTTAATTAAATTAATAAAAACAATTTAAGTACTACAGATAAGAAGATACCAACGACCCCGCTATCTTTAGGTCTGCTAACACACAGAATAGGGCGGGAAGACAAGCTGGTTCCGTTTTTTGTCTAATGAAAAAGCAAACACTGCTTCACGAATCTACGATTCAAGAATTTCATGTTTGCTTTCCATTTTCCAAAAAACGGAACCAGCTGAATGATAAGCTTCATCTATGGTTAGTTTACCCTCAATCCAGCAATGACGGCCGGATGAGGTGACTCGACTCCAATTTGAGC